>BFEA01000005.1:2691285-2704645 GCA_003427395.1 Chara braunii | reverse complement strand
ATCTCTCTTCTACCTTTGTCTAAGGTAACGAGTACATTGGTAACCATGACATCTGGATGACTGGTTCGTGGTATAATGGTCTCTGGACCCATGCACTGATGTGATTAGCGTCGAGGAGTGGTGTGATCCTTTGAAGGACAACATCCTGACATCAAGTCCCGCTTTAGATTCGGGCCTCACCACCTTCCCTCCGATTCCAATTTTACGATCTTATCATTCTACTGCCAATAGAATAGGACATCCTTGTCCACAAAACCAAAGGTTGGTCAGACCTTAGTTATGAGGACAAGGTGACCCTACCTACTTCAAGGTTAGGAGACCAACCCTATCCTTGCAGTAAATCGTGGTCGCCTACTTTACAGACAGCGTCCTGATAAGACCGCAAAACTTCCTCCCTTTTAACGGTAATGTAGGCACCCCCTTCCACAAGGAAGGTGACAACATCCCGCTATGGACCATGAACAAAGTTCCGGCACGGGCCTCATTACCACCGCCTACAGGGCTCACATCTTTCATAATTTTGTCTCAACAAGATATGAGATAAAGTATATTCAAGCCATACATTGCATTCCATTTTACATGCATAGTCATCCACAAAACATACACTCAGTCATTCAAAGAAAAATATTCACGATAACACACATGGAAAAGACACCTTTCAGAGTTCAAAGTCAGCACCGCTTTTATTGTCGTAGAAAAGCTCATTGTCGTCCCTGGTGTACGCTATGATCCACAGGTTGTGATGACTATGTTCTTGAGATGTCTTCTTGTAGACATCAAGAACTTGTTGGTCAGTGAGGCCAGCATCGATTATCACACTCTTGACTCTTTCATCAAGAAGGCCTTAGACTTAGAGGCTAAGCTAAGAGGGGCGCAACAACTTGCGGTGGGCGGAAGGAAGAAGAAGATCCCGCAAGAATGGAAAAAGAAGGGTAGACAATTGATGATGGTTGATTCCGACGGGAATCAAACTGAGATCTAGAGGGTGGAAGCCTCGCTGCAGCAACCAAAGGAAAGGCTGCTGGTCGCAGCAAGGGTGGCCAGCAAAAGAGTCAGGGGCAGGCTCAGAACTCAAACAAGACTCCGGCTTGGGTGAGGGCTGGCTTGGATCAAGATGTGTGGAGGGACAATTATTCACGAGGTGTTTGCATTAACTGCGGAGAGTGTGGCCATCAAAAGTTTATATGCAAGATCTGAAAGTTTCTCATAAGATCCCGCCTAAAGGCGGTTTTGGAGGATCTTCCGCCTAGGGTGGTGCTTCTACGAGCACCTCCCAGGGAAACACATCTGGACAGTAGAAGTTGTAGCTGCTTCTACTCATGCTAAAGTGGATAGGGTTCCCTCACCACTTCAGGAGTTGGCCGAGGTTATTGACTCATTTGTCACCCTGCAGATGGATCGGGACCAGGAGACCGTCGCGAGTCTTGGGTGGCACTGTCTAGAGGGGAGCACTTTGTTGTGGAGGTCGATGTAGGTGGTCGCAAGTGTGGTGCCTTCGTAGACATCGGCTCTACCTGAAACTTCATAAGTTGCGACTGCATTGAGAGACTGCGCTTAGGGTACCGAGTGCACCACCTAAGTAAATTTGTAGCATCTTCTCTGGCCAACAAAGAGTGAATGGTAGTAAATGACTACGTCAAGTACGTGGTCTGCACCTTCTCTTATGGAGATGAGGAACTTAGTCATAAGATTTCGTTCCTGGTCAGCAACGACTTGCCATTTGACATGTTGTTGGGTATGTACTACCTCGAGGTTGCCAAGCCCCAGTTTGACTGGGATCAGAAGGTTCTTAAGCATGTGTCTTGATGACAGGAGGACGGTTAGACTAGCTAAGTGTAGAGCTAGCATGTTAGTTGACTACTACGGGTGCATGTGTTCATCACCGTTTTATAATCATTATAAACAAAACCAAAAGGAGGGTATGTACTTGGTCTTCATCTCTGAGAAAGGGGAGGCCGTTAAATCACCCCAGAGATCGAAGTCGTCGCTGGTAAGTATCCTGCTCTATTTCAGAAGCTTTCACGAGTCGTAGACAGGGAGGTTGTCCACGCCATAGAAATCATCCCAGGTAGTAAGACACCAAAGGGGAGGATGTATAGGATGGCTCTGACCGAGTTGGATGAGCTTCGCCAACAATTGAACGAGCTCACAGAAAAGGGTTGGATACGGCCTAGCACATTCCCCTTCGGAGATCACCCGTCCTACTCGTTCCGAAGAATAGGGGATCATTAAGGATATGCATTGATTATAGGGGCCTCAATGCCATCACTTGGATAGGGTGCAGGGATGTAAGTGCTTTACTAAGATACACCTCAAATTCGGCTACCATCAGATTGCCATTAGACCAAAAGATCAACACAAAACCGCATTTCAGACTAGCATGTACGAGTTTGTCGTGATGCCTTTTGGCCTTTGCAATGCGCCGAGTACATTCCAACACACCATGAATAAGATATTCCATGACTACTTTAATAAGTTTATTATCGTGTACCTCGGCGATATCCTTATCTTCAGTAAGACTGTCGAGGAGCATGCGCAACGCTTAAACCTTGTACTTGGACTCCTAAGGCAGCACAAGAATAAGATCAATTTAGAGAAATGCGAATTATGGTCGCACCAAAATTTTGTACTTGGGTCATGAGGTATCCGCGGCTGGGGTAAGGCCCGAAGATGCAAAGGTGCCTAGCATTTGTGACTGGTCACGACCTCAGTCTGTGACGGAGGTCACATCTTTCTTGAGGATGACAAGCTACTACTACAACTTTGTAAAAAACTACAGCACAGTAGCCGCCCCGTTGACTGATCTAACACGCCTTGACACACCATGGGAATGGACTGACGAATGTGAGGGAGCCTTCAAGAGATTGAAGTATGCTCTCACACATCATGAGATTCTCATGCTTCCAGATCCCGGGAAGTCATTCATCGTGACCACTGATGCAAGCAAATATAGCATTGGCGTAGTGCTGGCTCAGTAGGAAGGGAAGAAGTTAAGGCCGATGGAGTACATGAGCAATAAGATGTCATCAAAGAAGGTGGCGAAATCCACCTATGAAAGGGAACTCTATGCCCTTTACAAGGCTTTAGTCCACTCGAGCCACTATCTGTTGGGAGGTTCTTCTATTTAAGGACCGACCATCAGACACTGAAGTGGATCAAGATGCAGCCTCTTCTCTTCGAAGCACTCAAATGCTGGATTAAAGTCATCGACCAGTACAACTTCAAGCTAGACTACGTGAAGGGCGAATATAACAAGGTTGCTGATGCGCTATCGCACAGGGTAGACTACCCGGGTGCGCTAATAATTGAGTTCGGCCTATCCGACGATGTAACTCGATCTTTGGTGGATGCGTACAAGGAAGATCCAATCATGAAGGACATCATGCACAAACTTGAGGCCCAAGACAAGGCCACATTTGATGAGTTTGTGATGGTGGTTGGACTGCTCTTTCTTGAAACGCAGGGTTTAAAAGACTATGTGTGTCGTCGAGTGAGTTTTTGTATAGTTTATTTTACGATAACATCACGATGCCACATGACATTTTAGATATAAGAAGACTAGTGCTAACTTGATGCAGCGTTTTTGGTGACCTGGTATGCTTGATGATGCAAAGAGATATGTCCAAAGCCCAATGCGAAGCTACTGGGGTCTCAGCCCAGCAAGCCCAAGGACAGGCCGAAGAAGAGCGCTCTTTCCATAAAGGAAAGTGCCTGCCCCAGCTCTAGGCATTCTGTGGCAGCACGCGCACGGCGGCCATAGTCGGGCTGTTGGGCGCAACCGTGATGATGGCAACGGTGGTCTTCAGGTAGGAGGCGCATGCAGAGGGGAGATAGGGGGTGATGAGGGGAGATGTGAGACACGCACCTAATGTATGTTGGCGGTCTGCATTGGCGTTGGAATCACATACATTGTTCTTCAACTTCAATGTGTTCCTCCTGCATGAACGTAGATAGGATAGATATGTTGAGTAGTGTAGGCTGGGCGCTTGGCATGAGTGTAGGCCAGAGAGCGCCGACATTGACATTTGAGTTCATTGTATTGCTCTTATTTGGATGGTATCTTGGTACATTGTACTCTCTACATGGTACATGACTATCTGAACCTCAGCGTGATTTTGCAATTTGGATTTCTGTTTATCGCTCTCGCTCATATTCCTTGCAATAATGTGTGCCGCACATGGGCAGGAGAGCTGGTGAGGTGCGTTTCCTAAACGCATATAAGGTCAGGCCATGTCCTTCTCACAACTCCTTTAAACTATTCAAATATAGCCTTCCTTTTCTCCGCATCTACGGTAGCTAGACCATCAACATCAAGGGATCTGAGATCTAAATGAACCGTTTTAGTTGCACGGTGCCAAGCTTACAACGCTTCCATCCTAGCTCGCTATCCTCCCAAAACTGCCTCCACTTAATGCCCTAAAGACGGCTCCAACTACAATTGTCTAAATCCAAGGGGGATTGCAATACACCTCTTAGAAGAATCACACTAAGCAAGTACATCAGCGGCAGACCACAATGTATTTGCTTTGATCTTGAGACTTTGCAGATCTAATAAAGCTGCATGAGAAAACCACTTCAGGCCAGCCTCCTTTTGCTCTTCAAACCGAACAAACATGTCCCTTTTAGCTCCTGAACTTTGTCCCCTATTTTTGTATGGACCTGGCTCATAATGCTTGGACAAAAGGTCATGCATATCACGCTTGAAGGTTCGGTCCCCTGCATTTTGGTATTCAACGTATGTAGACCAGCCTCTCAAAGTGACTCCTCCATATTGATCCTGGCCAATTGGAGAAAGACCAACCTCCCACCTATCCCTTTTTTTTCAAACTGGGACAATCAGGTTGCCCTAAGCACGCTGTGGTCTAATGACTAACCCCTTTTCTAGCACATGTCTCATCTTCTACCCTCTACCTGTATCATGTGCCCCGAAGTTCGGAATGAGACAAGCCTGCTGGGACGATCCTTGGGAGGGGGAATGGTGGTGTTGCACCTGCCGGTGCTGATTCTCATGCAGCTGTTGGGGCTGCATTGGAATTGTCAAAGAACTGGAGTCTATCGCAGCATGCTACATCCCTTGTTGTTCCATCTGGGGGGAGGTCTGAATCAGATTACGCCCTAGATTACGCCCTAGCTGTGGTTGTGACTGGAGTTGGGGCAGATGCAGCAGCAACAACAATTCCCTTTGATCCTGGGTTTCCAAATCTTTTACAAGGCTTATCTCTTGCTGCTCCCGTCCCCCCTATTGCAGTGATTGGGATGTCGTTGCTTGAGGCGAGAGTATTTGGACAACTGCCTCTTGCTATTGCTGTAGTAGCGGCAGTGACGGCTGCAGTATTTGAAGGGATATTTCATCTTGTGTAGTGCGCCCTCCCTGCTGTTGCTGCAACACTTGCTGTGCCAAATGTGCATGCTGGGGCTCTAAGAAGTTCGTTCCCTCCGGTTCCTTAGGCTGCGAGCCATTTAAGGGAAACATGACCTGGCTAAACTCACTCTCTGGGCCTTGCTGTTGATGCATCAGCTGTTGGTCCAACACTTTCCTGCTACTGTCGCAGCTGCTGCTGTGAACACCAGCATGGGCTCTAAGACAAACTGTTCCACCACCTCGTGAATCTGCGAACCATTCAGGTGTGACAGGGGAATCATGACCTGGTTATACTCCCTTTTCGCGGACTGCTGTTGATACAGCTGCTGCTGTGACAACTGCTATTGTTGGAGCGATAAGCCCATTTGTTCCAACTCTCCCTGCTGTTGTTGCAGCTGCTGCTGTGACACCAGCATTGTGTTGTCCTCAGATTCCGTCAATCCCTCCCGATCTCCCTCAACACTTCAATTCATGGCAACCTGCCGAACACCTGGACCGGAATCCAGACTGCAGTTCGCCCAATGTGTGCGGTGTTGGCCAATCCCTGATTGCTGCTATCTTTGCGTATTCCAGTCTGACTCCATCTCCATCTAACACGTAGCCTAAATATAGCACTTGACGCTTCGCCCTCACACTCCTTCGGGTTCACCTTGAACTTCACAGTGCGCAACTTTTCTAAGATCAGATGCAGATGCTGCTGGTGCTCCTCTAAAGTTTTACGAAAAATCAAAATATCGTCTAGATAAACGACTATGAACTTATCTAGCCATTCACGAAAGAGATCATTCATGCATCTTTGGAAGGTAGCAGGGGCATTCGTCAGGCCAAACGGCATGACCACAAGTTCATAGTGGCCATAGCGAGTTAAAAAAAACCGCCTTGTGCTGGTCTTCGGGCTGTACCTCTATCTGATAGTAGCCCGACTTCAAGCCAAATTTGGAAAAATATTTGCATCTTTGCACCCTATCAGCAGCGTTCTTTATCGTAATGGCTTTTAAACCCCTGTAGTCGATGCACATGCGCAGTGGGCTCCGTGGGCGCAGTTGGGAGGGAAGAGTACCACCGCAAGCATGGCGAGGGTGGGGGTGCTTTGGACGATGACATCCCTCCATCTCTCCGGACTAACCTGCAAGGGGCGGCTGGCAGGTTCAGCGGGTTGCGCTCGCAACGTGGTTTGCCACAATCCGTTTATCTTCATCGAGTGGCCTTCGAGGATGGTCGAGTGAGTGTCGACTACAAGGTGGCCAGTCTTTGCTCGCAAAGTCGATGAAGGATGAGGTGAGGTTTGGAGGGGGGAGGGGTGGATAACAAAGTGTGGGGACTTGGGGTACTCTTCTCCAGTTAGGCCTTTGTTCTCCTAAGATGTTTTCCTTAGTTTTCCTTTCAGTAGGATCGATGCGCCATACGGTGAGGAGTTGGGCCTAATCCACCCCTTTTCTATCAATTCGTCAAGTTGACTGCGCAGCTCATCGAGTTCTTTGGGAGACATTCGATAAATGGGCCCCTTGGGAGTTTTGCTACTCGTCTCTATCTCTATTCGGTGCTTGATTTCCTTTTCCACTACTCCTGTCGGGGTCTCTCCTACATCAGCGAACTCTTTCAGCAGTTTTTCAACTGCGGGTGGCGTTTGCTCCTCCTTCTTGCCTTCACTAACCGGTCTGACATACGCTACGAAGACTTGATCAACCAAGTCAACCTTGACCATGTGTCTGGCGAACGCACGGGCACTCGTACATCAAAGGGACAAACTGGACTCTACTCCAGACTCGTAAAACAACCGCATTTTCTTTTTGCCTCCTTCTGGGTTGGGCAGCCAGCAATCATGCTCGCCCATCTTCACGTCCGTCTTCGCGGCCTCTCCCCAATTTGTCCCTAGGATCAAGTCGAAAGGTAGGTTGTCCTCCATTAAGAGAGTCAAGGAGCATAACTTTCTCTACCTTGTTCCCCCCCTCCAACCGGAAGTATGCCTTCACCCCTTCGACGTACTCTTCGACTCTCATTTCGAGATTGTCTGCCAACCTGCTGACGACTGGCTCGTCCAATTTCATAATTTTTCTATCGGGCTCACCATATGGTGAGGAGTTGGGCTTAATCCACCCCTTTTCTGTCAATTCATCAAGCTGCCTGCGCACCTCATCGAGTTCTTTAGGAGACATTCGATAAATAGGCCCCTTGGGAGTTTTGCTACCGGACTCTATCTCTATCCGGTGCTTGATTTCCCTTTCCACTACTCTTGTCGGGGTCTCTTCCACATCTATGAACTACTTCAGCAGTTTTTCAATTGTGGGTGGTGTTTGCTCCTCCTCCTTCTTGCCTTCACTAACCGGTCTAACCTACGCTACAAAGACTTGATCAACCAAGTCGGTCTTGACCACGAGCCTGGCGAACGCAGGTGCACTCGTACAACAAAAGGACAAACTGGACTCTACTCCAGGCTCATGAAACAACCGCATTTTCTTTTTGCCTCCTTCAGGGCTGGGCAACCAGCATTCATGCTCGCCCAACTTCACGTCAGCCCTCACGAGTCAGGGAGTGCGAAACTTTCTCTACCTTGTTCCCCCCCTCAAACCGGAAGTATGCCTTTACCCCTTCGACGTACTTTTTGACTCTCATTTCGTGATTGTCTGTCAGCTTGCTCACGACTGGCTCGTCCAATTTCATAACTTTCATGTCGAGGTGCATTTTCTGCAATCCCTTTCGGCTAATGTAGCTACGTGTAGATCCACTATCAACTAACGCGCCTACTCGCTCCCTACTAATTTCTACATCTGCTAAAATTAGTTGCCATGAACTCTTCTTCTTCATTTCGACCCAAGTTTGGCAATGAGTGATGAGCTCATCACCGATGCCTGAGAGGGAACCACCCAGAGAGACCCTAGCACAAACGATCTATGGACAACTAACTGGGTGGGGGCCTACATCAGTTTATGTCATAGGGTCCTTCAAACAAGAGGGTGTCCGTTCAGCGCGCGCTTCTGTCTTTCTGTCTGTCTGCGTCTAAAGGCCCAGCAGAAGCGACTGCGACTCCTATTCCTCCACCTCTTCCTCGGGCTCCTCTTCCTCCTTGTCGCCCTCCCCCCGGGGCTGCAATAGCTCCCTAGGCTACTTGGTTGCTGTTAAGCTCTTCCAGTCCGTAATCTACAGGCAGTTCCTCGAATCCACTGCCCTCGAATGTGACCAGAAGACTATCCTTTCCTTCTATGCTCCCACATATCATCTAGTTCTTCCAACGACCTCCTTTTCCGTAAGTCCTTCCAGTAATGGCAATAGTTTGCCTCTTGGAGGAAGTCGGTGTGGTCAACAACCATCTTACTAAATTTTTCGTATGTCATGCCCTCTTCCTTAGTTTGGGCATACAGTTAGAATCGATGGGGTTCGGGAAGTGCCCGTGCAAAGTTGTTCAAGATCTGCACTGGAGTGAGACCATACTCGGGGTACTGCACGAGTTCGTCCATAGTGGTCGTTAGTGCCGACACACTCTCCCATTTCCGATCGGCTATGTTGAGGATCAGATGCTTAGTACGTCTGGCCTGGTTTTTGTCCTCAAATCGATTCTTTAAGGCCAGGAAAAAATCTTCAATGCGGGTCCGTTGGGAGTATTCTACCATCGATGTGCACCCCACCTCTTTCATTAGGGAGAGAGAAAAATTTACAGCATCTCCCCCGAGGCACGAATTTGCCATCAAGACACGGTCCCAGTATGGTATCAATTGTCCGTACATGTAGGTGCCCATGCGCGCCTCCCACTGATAGAAATTTTCTTCCCTTTTTCCGTGATAGGTCCAGGGGGGCTTTACCTTCATCTTTTCTCTTCTATCTCCCCCTTCGGGTGGTCTTTCTTCCCTCTTCGGATCTCCTTCCTTTTTAGGGCCTTCGCCTCCCTTCCCATCATCACCACCATCATCTCCACCTCCACTCCCAGTTGCTACCTTTATCGTGGCGACAGTGTCTACTAATTTCAAGGTGAAGATGCCTTCCAATTGTTGTGCATAACCCCCAACATGCTCATCTATTTGGTGGGCAGCGACACTAGGCTAGTTGTTCCAAGTGCCTTTGAACTCATGATTGTGTTGTTTGAGTCCGGCAACAGACATGTTTATGGTGGTGAGTTTCTGCTTAGTGTGCAGCAAGGCATTAATCATGAGGGTACGACCATCCTTCCACTCTCCCTCACGACCTTTCTGCTCCTTCAGCTGGTGTTCAATCTCTTCCCCCTCAGCTTTCAACCTCCTATTCTCACCTTGCTCCACCCTTTGTTTTTATCAGGAGCCGCTGCTGCAATTCATGTTCCATTTCCTGCATCAGCACTCCATCAGCAGTTCTCTCTCAGCGTCGTCCTCTGCCGCCTCCAACTTTGTTGTGAGTTCAGCCCTCTCGGCCACTAACTCTTTTGCCCACTCATCCTTCCTGAACCCAAACTTCTCCATCCACGTATGGGTGTCAACTGGGTAGAAATGCAGTTGACTCGACTCTCCCCTTTTGGTTCGTATACCTCCTTCAACCCTATGTCTGGGGTCGTCCAGCTTCACCTCCTCTCCTTCATCTTCTTCTCCTTTTTCTTCTTCGTCTTCTTCTACTACTACTACCACTTCAGCCTACCGTTTTTGTTTCTCTAGCGTTTTTAGCTTCTCCTCAACTCCCTTCTCTCATTTTCCCATCTCTCTTTTTCTTCCTCTTTCTCCTTCCTCTTCTCCTCCTTTTTCTCCTCTCCTCCTCCTTCTTCTCCGCCAGCTTTCTATCAATCTCGGCATGCTGTTCAGCGGAGTATGGTTGTGTGGATGGTCCGGATCAACTCACCACGTGCATGCCAAAGGTCCGGGCGAATCCCACTGGAAACGAAGGGGGGCCCATATAGCGAACAGAGCCAAGAAGCCAAACATCGGGTAGCCATCCACGACGAGGGTCATCATAGAGAAGTTGACTCCGCTTCCTCACCACTTAGGCCTACTCCTCAACACTTAGCTGCCCTCAATACTTATACTTAACCTAACCTAAATCAGGGTTTGATAGTTAGTTCCCTTCCCACTTCTGTCACTACAGCTCTCCGACAGTTTAAGGTAAGCCAGCACAGACCTCAGGAATTATTTAACGACGCAAACAGGACGCCGTGCCCACTGATATGAAGGATCACTCTTAAGACTTAGACTGGTTCCTCACTGATTGCAGCGATTTTCAGGTATAACTACCACCAGCGACTAGCCAGCCAATCAGTACAGGTCCTTGGGGGATCTCCCTGGCATCCACAACCGGTGGACCTTAAGTCTCACCCCTACTTTGTCCATGCATTATACAGTTGGTGAACCCTACTGCCCTCTATAACTCCTCACTGCGTCTCATAGTCTTTGGTCACACACTGCTTAGCACCGGTCATTGGCATAGCCGGGTTGTTTTACGAGAACCCGCCACTCATTCCCCGTGCTCCTTACTAGGTCCGGGGATACATCCAGCTGCCGATTTGCTACCCTAGACCGACCTGCATCACACGCGAAACTTTCACTCTCACGGGATAAGGGACCCACTAGGTACCCATGCCCCCAGGTAGGACGGCAACCCTAACCACTTCCCCCACAAGGGGGAGGAGCCTTTCCTCCAGGACAGATCGGTCTCTGACTCACCAAGCAACAATCAGACCAAGTGTGACTGCTGACTCAAATGACAAGATGGCATAAACAGAAACCGATTTGCAGCAGAGGTCACCAGGGAAGTACGTGGGAAGGTACCATTCACAACAAAATTCAAATTGCGTAAACGACAGGGCCAGGGCAAAGAAGCACTTCACAATTTTCACTCCTTGAACGTTCCCT
The DNA here is from genome assembly GCA_003427395.1 of Chara braunii. Classification (NCBI taxonomy): domain Eukaryota; kingdom Viridiplantae; phylum Streptophyta; class Charophyceae; order Charales; family Characeae; genus Chara; species Chara braunii. Next base: position 2,693,479 of record BFEA01000005.1, on the reverse strand, counting down.
TGATGAAGCTCCTCGGTCACAAGTACATGCTCCCCTTGCTCCTTGCAATGCCCCTTCTTCTTTGGCCCTCAACATGCAGTCAACCCTAATCTTTTTTTTTTTTTTTCCCTTGCCCGCCGGCCTTCTTCATTGCCAGCATCTCAACTCCGAGCAGATGCAGAGGGAACCAGCTTTGATACCACTGAAATGAGCCAAGTACTTGTCAAGTTCAACCACAGATACATCAATGAACATTTACATGAGGGTTCACACATGAGAAGCCAAATCGAGATACAACCAACACCTGCAGATGTCGTCTCCAATATTATTATCAATATACAAGAATGTTTGTCTCCAGCGGCTCGGCCGCACACACACGCAACGGATCTCAACCAAATACCGGCTATGGCTTCTCCCCTCTTTTCTCTCTCCCTGACTCGACTCGCTCTACCTCACTCTCTCTCGTCTCTCTCTCTACCTTGGATCGTTACCCTGCTGAATACACCCACTCAGGCAGCTTACACCTTGGTGCGGCCGTCGTCCTACTACTCTACGTCTAGTCTAGCTATGGAGTATCTCACAGACGCCCTCTCCTTCCTCAGGCACACAGTGCCCAAGTTGCCTTAACGCACAAGCAACAGCAGCGCTTCTGCATCTCGCAACTGAACAAGTGATGAGCCGCTGCACTTTAGCAGCTAAACATAGGACTTGGCTTCGCTGGGCTTGGCTTGGCTAGGCCTGCTTCAGACCGGTACCAGTCGGCCGCGGCTTGTCTGCTGCAAACATTTTGTTGGCCCGGTAGCTTTTGGACTTTCCTGGGACACGCTGCAAAATTGGACTTGGGACTGCCAGACTGGACTGGACACTTCTGGACTTTTCTTGTCGAGTATCGGGCGGACTCCTACCGACCTATAACACTTCGGTACCGACACCTACCGACCTACAACACTTCGGCCTCTAGACCCCACGGCCTACCCTACGGGATGGCCCTGGGACTTGGGACTTGTCGAAACCTTGGGACCAGGACTGGGTGTCTGCAGCGTGAATCCTTTCAAGAGAGAGAGAGTCGGTGGATCGCACCAAAACAGTGAAACGAAACGGGAAAAACAAAACAAAACAAAACGACCAGACTATACGCTGAACTCGTACGCGACCGTACGAAATGAGTTTCCGCCACCAAAATCCAACTTCCACAATGGAAATCCAATGGCTTTGTGGCTGTCTCTTATACACATCTAGATGTGTATAAGAGACAGCACCAAAACAGTGAAACGAAACGGGAAAAACAAAACAAAACAAAACGACCAGACTATACGCTGAACTCGTACGCGACCGTACGAAATGAGTTTCCGCCACCAAAATCCAACTTCCACAATGGAAATCCAATGGCTTTGTGGTACTGAAACCACAAAGTGATTCCCGCCACGGGTACCCCTCCTTTCTAGGCTCGGAAAATTTTGGTCTGCAGGCGGCACGTCCGTTCGGTGGAATAAGGTTGGGTGTACTAGTGGTTCAAATCATGAATTTCTCTCACCTTCTGTGTTGTGGAAACATGCTTGCCGGTGATAAGAGCCCCCAGAATAGAAGGGGCCTTGTTGAAGAGGTAAGTACGTTCATGGCACTGTTGAGTATCGAATAAGCGAAAAGAACACGCGCTAGCAAAGAAACCGGGCACCGAGTTCGCAAAGCAATGAAAGCACCACAGCCGTGGTGTCAGGCTGGTTGTCATATTTACACAACTTTACAAGGGTCGGTCGTGGTGTCAGATGGGAAAAGAAAAATAAAATAAATGCATAACGGATACTTTTCGACCCAAATTGTCGTTTCCAAGTTGGCAGTTGTTTTCTTTGCCAACTCGTGTTTTTTTTGCCTTTGCGAACTCAAACCTGCCACGCCCACCGTTGTTTCAAAAAGAAAAGAAATCGGTTCTCTAATACTTAAACCACCAGTACCCTCCGGTTATTAAGGCCAAACCCACCCGCTACCAGTTGCCCGACCCTGGTCGAGCCTACACCTACCGGTAGTTGGGAAAAAGAACCTTGAACTAAGGGGAAAAAAAAGGAAAAATAAAAACGCTCGAATTACTTGATTAAAAAAAAAAAAACGAAAGCCAATGTCGGTTCTGTTGAAGAACGAGCCCAGGGGGAGAGAGAGAGAGAGAGAGAGAGAGAGAGAGAGAGAGAGAGAGAGAGAGAGAGAGAGAGAGAGAGAGAGA
>BFEA01000005.1:2670505-2690313 GCA_003427395.1 Chara braunii | reverse complement strand
TCTGAGTCTTACCCCCATCCCGCGCGCAGTGCATTTTTCTTTTGTTTTTTTTTCGTTTCGAATCTCTTTTTTTTTCTGTTATTTCTCTTTTCCTTTCTCTTTTTTTTTTTTAAATATCAGCGACCGGGCATTCGTTCGCCCGACCCTCGAAAGTCGCCGCGCGTTAACTGCCGCGAGTTGTAAACACAACGGCAAGGTACTGGTGGTTTAAACCTTGTGAATGGATTCACACTACAAATTTTCTCAAACCCTGTTCCCCAATTATAGCAGTCCTCAGACCCTACCAGCAGCTGAATCTTAGGGTCTGTAGGTGTAGGCGTCGCAGGTCAGTGAGTATAGTACCTGTAGGAGCATGCCAGTCCCCAAAGTCCAAAATTTGCAGCAGCCTACCAACGGAAGTTGGGAACTTCCCAAAATAGCAACTTGGCAATGCAGAGTCCGGCGGAGGCCGGTACCGATCGAAGCAGGCACACCCAGCCCACTGCAACTATATATTTTGGGCTACAGTGTCGAAGGACAGTCAGTTGTTCATTTCACAAATTTGTGGAAGCGCTGCTGGAGCTTGTACGGACTTGCGACCTGGACGAAGAAGTGCGCTGAAGGGAGGAAGAAGACCAGCGCCCTGGCTGCGACAGACCACCATAGCCAGGACAGGGGAGATGAAGTGTTTGGCGGCCATAGCCGCCCGTTTGTTGTGAGGCACACCGCAGAGGCATTCAGGGTAGATCCAAGACATTGTAGAGGGAGGAACGGTAGCAGGGAGCATCGCGGGATGAACAGTGCAAAGATGTGAGTGGAGAGATAGAGAGTAAGAGAGGAAGAGAAGAAGAGAAGAAGTTGATCAGAGGGGGAGAAAGTCGGGTACTCATCGGAGTGTGTTGCAGCGGTTGAGACCACCCAGTCCCGAAATTTCTTTTTGTATGTTATTTGTACTTTGAGTGGGATTTTGAATTGGCACTGTTCATGGCCATCGCCCAAGCTTGTGTGTTCTTTATCTAAATGCTCCCAATTTGCATGTGGTATTTTGAGTTGGATTTTGTGGGGATCATTCCACTTGTATGAGCTGTTATCCGTTGCACTGCGTGGAAGAAAGCTGGCAAAGGATAAGGCCGACGGGTGTGTGTATGTCGGGGTTTCACTATAGCAGGCGAGAAAAAGAAGGAAAAAGGTGTTGAATTAAGATTTGAGCGGGATCTACATACCTGTAGCAGACCAAGATCGGCGCGGAGCAGCATCGTGAAGACCGACGTGAAGTGTTTTCTGCCTTAAGCCCTGCCTGTTGAACCTTTTGCTGTTTTTTGTGAAATTTCCACGTATTTCCGACGTCACCCCATCAAGTGGAGTCAGACCCCAAGTCATGTATAGATAAGTATTGAGATTAGTGAAGTTGTCTACGTGGTGAGGAGGTGGAGCGTATATACCGCTGTGTCGATGTCTCGCCATTGATGACTACCCGATGTTTGCTCTCCTTTTCATGTTCGTTATATGGCGGCCCCTCCTGTTCATTTTTCTGCACGGTTTCCACTGGACCACTAGGATGACTGTGGTCACAAAGTCCGACAGAGTCACTAAGCCATACACAGCGGAGGAACAGGCAGAGATAAATCGGCAGTTGAAAGAGAAAAAGGAGGAGCAAGCAAAAAAGAGAGAGGAAGAGTTGAGAAAGAAGATGGAGGTGGAGAAGAAGAAGTTGGAGGAAGAAATGACGAAACAGCTGGATGAGAAGATGTTGAGGCAGCTGGAGGAGGACAAGAAAAAGATTGAAGAAGAAGAGGAAAAGGTGGAGTTGCAGGTGCAAGATGGGGAGGAAGGCATGGTGGAATATGTGCTCCCCAAGGAAGAGGAAGCACGGGAGTGAAGCTATGAGACCACCCCAAGTTTTGATCATAACATCCTTGAAGTTTGGGCGGCGCAGTTTGATTACGGCGTAGAGCGGCCTGAGGATGAGACTGCAGACGAGATTGCTGCATTTACAAAGAATGTAGAGAATGCTACGGCAAAGGAGAGAGAATATTTGATAATGGAGAGAGAAGCCAAAATACAGCTTAGACTGGCGGTGCAGAAGAGAAAGGAATGTGAAGAGGCGAAAAGGTTGTTGAAGGAGAAGCCTTGCGAGGAGGATGCAAGCGCAAGTGGAGAAAACGGAAGACGTAGAGTCTAGGCTGACCCTCCTCACCGACGTTGTGATGCACTCCACCCAGGAAACCACTGCGCTCCATAAGGCTGTGGAAAAAATAGAAACCCATCAAGAAGATCGGCGGGGTAAGTAGAGGAATTTTACAGTCGCCGTTCTCAGCAAGGTGAACGAGCAAACCTCCTCTTATGCCAAGCAGTTGGAACAGCTGTGCACCAAGAAGATAGTTTGTACCATCGCTAAAGAAAAGGCCTTGAGTGGAAGTGGAAAGGCCATTGGGGGTGGAGACCCTGCTAACGGAGTAGGGGGGAGCCTGATTAAGAGACAAAAAATTAAGGTGAACCTCCCTGACACATATTCCGGGTAGAGAGAGGAAAACTTTGATTGGTGGGAATCGACAGTCCAATCGTACACATATGCGCAATGCATTCCAGAGGGAGACAAAGTTTTGATGGCTTTTTCGTGCCTAAGTGGTGCTGCTGCAGATTTCGCATTATCGCTAGCCAATGCGGCAGGCCGCGGTCGTGATATGGTAGAATACTTGCAGACAACGACTCTCAAGTCCTTCTTAGATGCTATCCGCAGTAGATTTGAGGATAAGACCAGAGTCATGAGGACCACAGACAGGCTGAACAGCATTCACCTTAGGAAGTAGAAGAGTGCGTCAGCCTTGAAGGCCACGATGGATGAGTTGTTGCAGACCCCGGATTATAGACTGACCCCCGAACAGATTCTGAACAACTTCACGAGAGCCCTCCCTGATTCCATGAAGAGCAACCTCTACACTAAGATCAAAGAGGATGACATGACTTACAACAAGTTAAGTAAGTTAGCGGTGGAGCAGGTTGGGTACCTCCAAGAAGCAAATTGTCATTGGTACAAGGACTTGGAGAAGGGAAAGGCTTGGAAAGGTAAGACCATTGCGGGGAGTATTATGGGCAAGGACAACCTAGTGGTGATGTTTGTTGAAGGAGGTTGTGAGGCCCTCACTTATGATCAGATAGAATATGGGTTAGATGGGGACAGTTGTGGAGTCGAAGGAGGTGACTTCGCTGCTGTAGTCCTTGGGGGAGGACGCGGAGGAAGAGGCGACCGAGGTAGAGGAGGTCGTGGTTGGGGAGGAAGAGGACGTGGCTATCATGGGGAGTGCAACAATGGAGGTTGTCCAGAGGGAGGTAGGGGTTATGGACCCCCACATGGTAGCACCGGCCAGTTCCCCCGACAACAAGGCAGGGGTAGAGGACATTACACCCTTGCCAGCAATGGCAATTCGAGCGAAAGAGGAACGGCACCACGTGGATACCCACGGCACCATGGACATGCAAAAGGGGGGCAGTGGAGGGAGTTGGGTATAACCAAGGACGTGTGGCTTAAGAGAATCAAGAAAGGGACCTGCATTAAATGTGGAGAGGGGGAGCCATCTAATTCCCTGGTGCCCTATATTGAAATCGTCGTCAAAAGGCAACAACCGGTAGGAGTGGCAGTTGCTCCTACTGCGGCCTTGGGTACATTACAAGAAGCGCGCGCTGCAAGAGAGACCTCCAACCCGAGGAACCCAACAGCAAAGGCTGATGTAGGCCCCCACCTAGATAGTTGTCCAGAGACTGCTTGTGTTAGGGTCTCTCTAGGTGGCTCCCTCACAAACATTGGTGATGAGCTGATCACTCGTCGCCCCGCCTGGGCTGAAATGAAGAAGAGAAGAGGGCAGCTGATTTTGCAGATGTAGAGATTAGTCGGACGAGTGGGAGCCTTAGTGGATAGTGGCTCTACCCGAAGTTTTATTAGCAGGAAAGGACTGAGAGAAGTTGCACTTAGGAATGAAGGTGCAGAAGTTGGGTAAGCTGGTAGTGAGTAGACTGGCCGATAATCGTGAGATGCGAGTGGAGGAATACGTCGAGGGGATCAAGGCAAACTTTCGGTTAGAGGAGGGGAAAAAGGTGGAAAAGTTTCTGCATTCCCTTACCCTCTTAGTGGAGGACAGCCTTCCTTTTTATCTGATTTTAGGGACAGACTGGGGAGAAGCAGCCATGGCGAACGTTAAGTTGGGCGAGCATAAGTGCAGGCTGTTAGTCCCACCGGGGCCAAGAAGAAGATGAGGTTGTTCCACGAGTTCGATCTAGAGTCCCACTTGTCTGTTGGTTGTATGAGTACCCCTGGTTCACTCGGCACGTGACGAAGGAGAAGTTGGAAGATCAGGTCTTCGTGGCCTATGTTAAACCGGTGAGTGAAGAGAGTAAGGGTGAAGAGAAAATATTGCCCCAAGTGGAGAACCTGATGAAAGAGTTTGCTGATGTGGGAGAATCGCCAACCGGAGTGGTAGAGAGGGAAATCAAGCACAGGATTGAGACGGAGCCCGGTAGCAAGATCCCCAAGGGCCCGGTTTATAGAATGTCCCCCAAGGAACTTGATGAGTTGCACAGACAGCTAGATGAGTCGAGAAGGGGTGGATTAAGCCCAGTTCGTTGCCATATGATGCACCGGTTTTGTTTGTGCCGAAGAAAGAGGGTGAATTGCGGTTGTGCATTGATTACCGGGGGTTGAATGCTATCACGGTCACGAATGTTGAACCGTTGCTCCGGATTGATGATTTGTTAGACAGGGTGCAGGGATGTAAGTATTTCTCCAAGATTGATTTGAAGTCGGGGTACCATCAGATTGAGGTACAGTCGGAGGACCAGCACAAAACGGCCTTTAGGACTCGTTATGGACACTACGAGTTTGTAGTTATGCCATTCGGATTGACTAATCCCCCTAGAACATTCCAAAGATGTATGAATGATTTGTTTAGAGATTGGTTAGATAAATTTGTTGTTGTTTATTTAGATGATATTCGTATTTTTAGTCAGAGTCTAGAGGAGCATCACAATCATCTGCGTCAGATCTTGACTAAGTTGCGTGAGTCTAACTTCGAGATACCCCCGAAGAAGTGTGAGTGGGCGAAGCGTCAAGTCTTGTATTTGGGACACGTGGTAGATGGAGACGGAGTGAGACCAGAGGACGCGAAGATAGCAGCAATTTGTGACTGGCCAACCCCGCACACGTTGACTGAGTTGTGGTCGTTCTTAGGACTGGCCAACTACTACCGGAAATTCGTGCATAATTTCACTTCCATTGCTGGTCCTTGGCGCAGGCTGCTGCAGAAGGAAACCGTTTGGAATTGGGACAAGGACTGTACATCAGCCTTCAAGAAGTTGAGAACTCCCTCATCGAGTACCCGGTCCTTAAAGTAGTTGATCTATCCTTACCGTTTGTGGTTACTACCAATGCTAGCCAGTATGGCATTGGTGCTGTTCTCCAACACGATGATGGAAATGGATACAGACCCGTTGAATTTATGGCTTGCAGACTCCCTAGTGAGAAGGTAGCAGCCTCAACTTATGAGCGGGAGCTCTTCGCCCTTCGACAGGATCTAGAGAACCGGCGGCATTACCTGTTAGGGCAACACTTCAAGGTATATTCATACCATGAGACACTGCGTTGGTTGAAGACCTAGGCCCGAATGACTCCCAAATTGACTAGGTGGGCTACGGAGATTGATCAGTTTGATTTTGAGCTGAAACTAGTCAAGGGTAAGTATAATGTCGTCGCTGATGCATTGAGGTGACATGCAGATTTTTTTGGTGCAATAGTGACTTGCCTTGACGCTGGCGCGACCTTATCCTTTATTTTAGTTTGCGGCGCGGCGCAACCGGGAGCGCCGCACTGCTCCGCTATCGACATGAGCCAGTTCGTGAGTTGGTGGCATCTCGTCGGCGCGGCTCCCTGCAGGGAAATATTGAGGAGTTGATGTGGGCAACGGGGGTTACGGCGGCAGGCGATGGCACGAGGTTCCATCGGTGTTTGTTTGGCGTGGCCATGAACGGGATGCTTCAGCTGAGGGTTCTTCCAGCCTTGATAACCTAGGTTGAAGAGGTATATTGCTCCGTGCTTCGTTTATGTGGTATTGTAGGTTGACACGCTAGAGGCAGGGGAGGTTGTCGTGGTGAATAGGATAGTCTTCATGAGATCTTGGGCATGGTAGTGGCCCTGCTCCCTTGCCCATGCACGAATCTAGTGGAGGTTGGTTGGGCAGCATGGGTAGAAAGTAAGGAGCGCCTTCTCATGCGGAGTGGGAGAAGGGAGGCTTGTTATAAGTTGGAGCGTCATAAAGAGCTGATGGTTTCAGGCGTTCATTTCAGCTGGTTCATCGGTTTTGAAGACACGGAAGCAGGTAGCGACGGGATAATGACAGCGGCGATGGAGGAGGAGAATATTGTGCGAACATGTGTGGCGCTCTTCGCATTGGCTACCTTTTCCAATTGATTTCCCTGATTTTAATTTTGCATCTTCTAATTTTCTATATTCTTGCTCTAATCTAGTGCTTACACAATTATAAACTTAGCTTCTCAAATTTACAAAACTAAACATACAATTTATCTTCTATTTTCTGATCAGCCAAATTACCATCCACATGTACACACATACACATGTCCTTGAATTTCGACTATAATTTCGAAGTGTCCTAAGTAAAGCATTCTCATTTACATGCTCACACATACACACATATACACAAACATATATCATCCATTTTGAATCGCCAGCATAGGGATCTGTTCTATAACTACGTATCCTTGAATTTCAACTATAATTTCCACATGTCTCGAGTAAAGTTCTATCAAGATTTTCTAATCTTGGAACTCGAAAACTTCGGAATCTCTCCGTTAATTAGTTTGTCGCTTCTTTTAAATTGGTGATACGTGCACATGGTGGGAGCTGCCAAAAGTTGATTGGCGCAAGGGACAGGGGAATAATTGTAATAGTCTTACTGCTCCTCTGCGCCTTCTTCAGTGGGTTGTTCTTAAAGATGTAGGGTGTTCTCGGGGTTATTGCATATTTTTGAAAAGACCCTGCTTTTCCAAATTGCGATTGACTTTTTGGTAAGTGTGTCATGAATAATTGTACTCGGCTGGATCGGATCGGATCGTTCCCGGAGGGCTGAACGGTAAGAAGGGGGTGGGGGGAACTCTATCTTGTAGAGGCATCACAAGGTGGGGGGTAAATGTCTCAAAGAAGGTAGGGGTGGAGTAGGGGGTTGCCCTATTTTGGGGCAGGGGCTGGTGTGTGGGTCAACATCAGTCCCAGCGGAGGCAGAAATGGGCAAGGGGTGGGGGGGCATGCTTTAGGTGGGAACTGCGTGCTCCTGGGGAAAGTGGGGTAGCGGGTTGGTCCTATATTGGGGCCGAGGGAGAGCGGGAGACTCGCCTCGGCGGAGGCAGTGTAGGGCTGAGAGGGGAGGCGTAGGGGGAGGGAGGGGCGATCTCTCTCGAAGAATTCTAACATCCAGTTTAGTAATTATTTCCATTTGGTTCACCTCTCGAGGAGGTTGTAGGAATAGGTGATATCTGGCAAGTCATCTTTGATCCTGCGTAGGGTGGTTGAAAATTTGGTCGCCCTCGAAGACCGATGCTGGAGCAACGCTAGCCGGAGACAAAGCCAGGTGGCGCAACTCTGTGACCTAGCTTAGAGGGGGCGTGAGGCCTCGTAGAGAGATCTGGGGGGCTGTTTGCAGGGGCAGTCTCAGTGGTTATCGGGGGTCGTAACTGAAGCAATGCTGGCCGGTGCTGGAGCAAGGTGGTGCAACTCTGTAACCTAGCCTGATGGGAGCATGAGGCCTGGAAGAGCTTCGGTTCATGCTGAAAACAGCCATGCTGGTGGTGGTCGAGGGTGGATTGATTAGGTTTCACCTATCTGATTCGTGGTTGGGAGGCTTGTTGACACACATTTTCTGAATGTTTTTTGAGTTTTCCTTTTCCTTTAATTGTTCTTAGCCAAAGCCGGGTAATGGCCCCGGTAGTTCATTTTTGTATTCTGATAAGGGATGCTGGGCCCGGTTCCCAGCCATGTTGCTCCCCATGAATAGATTGGAGCATCATCTCACAAAAAAAAAAAAAAAAAAAAAAAAAAACTTGACACTGGCGCGGATCTGCAGCAAAAGATCAAGGCTGCATACGCTGATGACCCCGTGTATAGTACGCTCATAGAGAAGGTGCAGATCAGACCTCAAGAAGTCCTTGAAAAGACTGATGTGCATGATAGGCTTTGCATTCCGCGTAATGAAGAGGTACGCAGTTTGATCCTAGGGGAATGCCACGATACTGAAGACCACTTTGGTTGGCGGAAGACCTATGCGACCCTACTTAGGTCCTACCCATGGCCCGGCATGAAGCATGATTGCATCACTTATGTCCAAGGCTGGCAAGCGTGTCAGAGGAACACGAATTCCACACAGCCTCTCCTCGGACTGTTGAAACCCTTGCCTATCCCATCCGGCCCTGGTGAATCTGTATCTATCGATCTCATGGATACTAAGGTCAAGAGTAGTAGTGGAAAAAGTCAGGTCATGGTTATAGTTTACAGGTTTAGTAAGTTTGTTGTTTTTGTACCATTACCCGCTGCAGCAAAGACAGATTTGGTCATCAAAGAGTTCTTTAACCATTGGGTCAAGGATTACGGTCACCTGTTGAGTATAGTTAGTGACCGAGACACCCGGTTCACAGGGGAACAATGGCCGCACTTAATGAAGGTCTATGGATCTAAGTTAGCTATGTCCTCTGGACGCCATCCTAAGACAAATGGCCAGACTGAGCAAATGAACAAGATTCTACAGCAAGTACTCTGTATGTATATAAGACCAGACCAGGTAGATTGTGATGAGCATCTTCATCCAGTATGAGAAGGGTCTGCAACATGTGGCTGAGAACATCCGGAAGGCCCAGCATCAAATGATGGAACAAGCGAACAAACACCGCCGTCCTTCACAGTTTGCAGTAGGTGATCTTGTCTGGGTCAAGTCTAAAGAGTTTATTCCCGAGGAAGGGATTTCGCAGAAACTGCTACCTGCCTGCAGAGGGCCGTGGCAAGTGCTAGATGTCAAAGGTGACACAGATGGACCGTCATACACCATCGAGATTCCACCCCATCTGCACACCTATCCTGTTTTTCATGCTTCTAAGCTCCTTCCCTGTGTGACTAATGATGCATTTCCCTCATGCAGATCTATGATTCCACCTGATTTGGACGGAGGATATGATGTAGAGAAAATTGTAGCTGAGGATACCTTTTGTACAGGTCGTAGAGGGAGACCGCAGAAACAGTACAAAGCTAGATATGCTTATCAGGAACCCAGCGAAGACCGCTGGTTCACCGGGGCTGAGTTGGTTCGAACAGCCACTCATGTTGTGGCATACTATGAGCGGGCACGGAGAGGAATGAACATGTATGATCGTTGAAGTTCTGATTTTTCTCGGAGGACCTCGAAGTTAGGCCGGCGAGAGTGAATGGATTCACACTCGAAATTTTCTCAAACCCTGGTCCAAGGTCCCTAATTATTGCAGTCCCCAGACCCTACCGGTAGTTGAATCTTAGGGTCTGTAGGTGTAGGCGGCGCAGGTCAGTGAGTACAGTACCTGTAGGAGCATGCCAGTCCCCAAAGTCGAAAATTTGCAGCAGCCAACCAACGGAAGTTGGGAACTTTCCCAAAATAGCAACTTGGCAAGGCAGAAGGAGGCCAGTACCGATTGAAGCAGGCACACCCAGCCCACTGCAACTATATATTTTGGGCTACAGTGCCGGGGGGCAGTCAGTTGTTCATTTCACAAATTTGTGGAAGCGCTGCTGGAGCTTGTGCGGACTAACAACCTGGACGAAGAAGTGCGCTGAAGGGAGGAAGAAGACCAGTGCCCTGGCTGTGACAGACCACCATAGCCAGGAGAGGGGAGATGAAGTGTTTAGCGGCCATAGCCACCCGTTTGTTGTGAGGCACACCACAGAGGCATTCAGGATAGATCCAGGACATTGTAGAGGGAGCATCGCAGGATGAACAGTGCAGAGATGTGAGTGGAGAGAGAGAGAGTAAAGAGGGAGAGAAAAAGCAGATCGGAGGGGAAGAAAGTCGGGTACTCACCGGAGTGCGTTGCAGCGGTTGAGACCGCCCAGTCTTGAACTTTCTTTTTGTATATTATTTGTACTTTGAGTGGGATTTTGAATTGGCACTGTTCATGGCCATAGCCCAAGCTTTGTGCGTTCTTTGTCTGAATGCTCCCAATTTGCATGTGGTTTTTTGAGTTGGATCTTGCAGAGATCATTGCACTTGCCTCTGTCACAGAGCAACCCGTGGTGAAGATCTCTCCAAAGGAAGAACATAAACCTCTGTACTTACAACTGTGCCTCTGTCATGATGCCAAAACATTTGCCGTAATCATTCTACAAGTTCTCTTCTGTACTTAACTGTGTCTCTTGCAGAGCGCAAATGGAGGACCACACAAATAAGGCAAAGTACGGAACACTCCACCAAAAAAACAGTGTAACGAGGAAGCCTCATTCACTTTCCACGAGTGGGTGGGGTCCATGCTTGTGGTCAGATCACAGAGATAAATATGCGGACCTACTTTCGCGTATGATTTTTTTTTTGTCTTTTCTAAAGCTACTCTAAAATGATTGGACTAAAACGGCAAGCATAGAATATGTCTAAAATGTCAAAAAAGGAACGATGTATGAATTTCAAGGTCTGACACCAGCCAGTCATTATCTCTACTTATAAATAAAACCACGCTTCCACCGCTTGTGCAGGGGCGAGGTCCCACTAGCAAAGAGGATTGGATTGAATCCCTGAAACTGGACCTTCTTGTGTAGAGGTGCAGAAAATCGAGATTGAGCTGCATTTCTGCATCTCTGCACGCAACACATCAGATTCAGGAGCTTCATCTGATCCTCTTTGCTAGTGGAACCTCACCCCAGGCCCCCATCAATTCCTTTCGAGTTTCATGTTCATAGATGGTGGGCCCTTGCATTTCACCAGCATGAACCTGCTCTGCATTTTGACAACATATATGCTAACATGTAGGGTTCTGACGCCAGCCATTCGTTATCTCTAAACCACATGCTCCACCGCTTGCGCAGGCCGCCATCAATCCTTCAGTTTCATGTGCGTGGACAATGTTGGACTGGGCCATTGAACCAGGTAACTTGGGCCCTTGAACTACACAAGCATGATGAGCCTGGCCTGCTTTTTCTGCAAAAGGCATATTGGGGCCAATCCAGACAACTTTCTGTGTATGTAGACACTCACACCAGGGCTTTCCTCGATGCATCTGACAGTCATTACAGCCAGATTCAGGCAAACTGTTCCAAAGTGAGTATGCCCTCATGCAAAGCATGCAGACTACAATTTTGAACCACAAGTACCTTTCCCAGCCCTTCTATTCCAATGTGGCTGCTAACGCACTGCATCCTTCCAGGGGCTCGACCTACCGGATCAAAACGGCTGAGGGCACCAGGCCAAAAACAAAAGGATGGGACTACACAGTCCCATTTCAGGGAATTTTTCAACGGGAAATGGAACTCCACATGTGAATGAGCATTTTCTGCTTTCCGGAGTCCAAGGCGCTCAGCAAGCGACAAACTGATGTGGCTGAGGCAGTGCATTTCAGTCCTGGAAACTCGTTCTTCGCTTTAGGAGCATGGGACCTCCTACTCTTCCGCCAGGGACCTGGTTGAAAGATCCAATGACTAGATTTAGCTTCAGCGTCTCGCTTGCACTTGGTTCCCGGAAGCACTTGCAAGTCTGTCAGAAAAACGTCGAAAATAGTGGGAAATGGATCCTGGAAAGGTTTTATGCCAGCATCGGGGTTTTTAACTTGCGAATGGGAAAATTCCTTGAAGCTGGACTGTGGAGTACAAACCAAAGAAACATGCACTGCAACGGTTGGACCTTCCAAAGAGTAACAAAAGAACCCCGATTTTTCCAAAACACTAAGGCGACCTTCAACAACTTGACAGAAGGAAAAGATAACTCCAAAAATGTCTCAAGGACGGATGTCCTCATACTAACTGCCTCTGTCATGCACCTGGACATCTGCACGTCAAGGCTTACTCTGCTTCCTCTGCTTCCTCTGCCTTTGCCACCCCATTTTCTCCCCTTTCATTTCTTCTCTTTTTTTGTTTCAAAGCGTGACAAATTGCAATCATGAAATTGTGTCGAGGCAGGGGACCTCACAATTCAACCGGGAAGATCGGGGGCCATTACCCAGTTTGTGCTGGAAATCGGGTCCAGCGTCCCTTCCATTCCATCAATAAGCTTTCCAAAAAAAGCTAACTTGAAGCACTACGATACCTGTCTGCTATGTGGCCTCAAGTGACTCATTTCTCCCCTTTCTGTAGCCCATCTGGATGTAGTTGGCAGTCTATTGCCCATCAGAAATCACCGGTGGGCGGGAGCATTGCGGGACTGAACACTCCGTTTTCTTCTTTTGGTGATGTTTCAAGTATCCAGAAAGATCATGGGAGGGTGGGCTTTGGTCGGCGCGCTTTCAAGTTCCGGTTGATCCGACCATTGTTTTGTTTTTTTCCGCGAGTTTCTCGTGTCGGGCCCATGCGTGCCTCCCAATGTTTGAATGCAAGTAGATATTGTACAGAGTTCTCCGCACACTTGAGTTTCGGCTCTCTTAGCTCTCCACACGCGTTTGAGTTTCAACACTCCGCACGCGTATGAGTTTCTATTTGTGCGCGCCTGTATCTTCCCATGTTCTAACGAAAGATTCATTCTCATTTTGCACATTTCGTAAGTAGTCCAGCAAATCACAGTGAAAGGAGGAGCACCAGGAGGAGAAGTGGGAGGAGGAGGGACGGGATGACAAGCGGGAGGAGGGAAAGGAGGAGGAGGGGAAGGACGACTATCTACTCATGCAAGCCTGTATCTTCTCATGTTCTACTGGAGGATTCATTCTGATTTTGCACCTTTGGTAAGTAGTTGAGCGAATCCCTGTGAACGGGAGGAGGAGGAGGAGGGGCGGGATGACAAGCGGGAGGAAGAGGGAAAGGAGTAGGGACGGGATGACAAGCGGGAGGAAGAGGGAAAGGAGGAGGGGGGGGAGGACGACGAAAACAAGAAAGGGGAAGACGACGAGCGGGAGCAAAAGGATGATTAGCAAGAGGAGGAGGACAATGGGGTCTCACTCCACTACTCACCACATGCAGAAAAGACAAGAAATATGGCTGTGTATCTTTCTTGCTTGCTTGCTTGCTCGCTTGCTATTGCCCATGCATCTTCCCATGTTCTAGCGGAAGATTTATTCTCATTTTGCGCATTTGGTGAGTAATGGAGTGAAGCCCAGTGAACGGGATGATCTCTTTCTTTCTTTCTTTCTTTCTTTTGCCTGTGCATCTTCCCATGTTCCAGCGGAAGATTCATTCTCATTTTGCACATTCCGTGAGTAGTAGAGCGAAGCCCAGCGAATGGGAGGAGGAATGCCCGGAAGTGGGAGGAGGCAGGGCGGGATGACGAGCAGGAGGAGGAGGGAAAGGACGATGAGGAAGAGGACAGCGAACAGGAGACCAAGGAAAAGAGAAGCGGGAACAAGGAGGACAGTGGGTCTCGCTGCACTACTCACCACATGCAGAAAGACAAAACTTATGGCCGTGTATTTTCCCATGTTCTACCGAAAGATTCATTCTTATTTTGCACCTTTGGTGAGTAGTGGAGCGAATCCCAGGGAACAGGAGGAGGAGCGGCAGGAGGGGGAGCAGGAGGAGGAGGCGGGGGAGGATGACAAATCCGAGGAGAGAAAGTCGCAGGAAAAAGAGTGGAAAGAGGGGGGCGATGACGGGCAGGAGTAAAAGGACCCTCTCTGTCGTTTTCTCGCATCCCCTCTATTGGGCCGTGGTGGGTCCACTTGTTTACAATAAAGAGAGTTGTTTTGGGAAAAAAAAAAACAGAGAAACAGAACGAGGCCGGGTACCAAATGAGTCGGAGGTCCTTGGGGACATCACCGGGGGTCCTTGGGGACATCAGTTAAAATTGGAAGTTGGAACGATACAGAGAAGACTAGCATGGCCCCTGCGCAAGGATGACACACCTAAATCAAGAAATGGTTCAAATTTTATACCGGTACTGAGGCCATGACCCAGATTGGGCTATGCTAGACACCAGGTCCGCGCCCCTTCAAAAACGTTCCGAGTTCCAGATCCTATGACCCATACCAGGAAGAGGCCTGCCCCTCTTCTACTCCACTAATGGAGTCGTCAACTGAACTTACAAGTGCTACTTGCATCTGTAGCCCATTTAAACCGCCAGTACCTTTCCCATATATTGCCCATGGGAAAAAATAGAGTGGAAGCGTTTCGACTCGGCTGGATTTGGGTGCTCTGATAGTGGCCCATCCATCGTCCGGAAGTCGCTGCCTGCATGCGTGAGCGACTTTCAGAGGTATTGGTGGTTTAAAGATGGTAATTCCCACAACACCCTGTACTGGCGCCCAATTTTCATCTATACCCAGACCCTGTCCAACTTAACGTAATACCGTATTTTTCTCTTGCACGAAATTATAGATCTACCCAGGATTTGAACCTAGGACATTCAGATTATGAGACTGAATTATACATCTACCCAGGATTTGAACATACAACGTTCAAATTATGAGCCTGAATTATAAATCTACCAGGGATTTGAACCTACAGCATTCAGGGGCTGGGTCCCACTGCAGTTCGTGTGGTTTACTTGTAACGAGCGGGCGACGAACGTCAATCATCTGCAGTGGCTGCATCAGACGACCACCACGCCGTCACACTCAAATGCAAAGTTTGGCGATAAAATGGGATGTTTCCATTGATGGCCGCAGGGAGGGGGGAGTATTCAGGACCAATGCCGCCATTTGGACAGCTAAGCTCCATTGCAAACTACAAGTAGTTTTCCTCTTCGGTGGATGTTTGAGACGAAAAGGGCATCCTTTCCCGCCCAATCCTTGGCATGTTGAGGAAGGAGGTGTCATAGGTCCTATCAGATGCCATCGTGCAGACAAGAGATGGGCCCTTAGATGTGCACCACATAACAACGGAGTGGATTCCTTTTGCCAAGTGAGCACAGAGAAGGGCCGAGTGCCCAAGGCCAAGCAATGTCTTCCGCGCTCCAGTACCCGCCAAATGTGCAAAATGAGAATGAATCTTCCGCTAGAACATAGGTAGATGCACCGCCGTTTGTCTTTTGTGCCTATGGTGAGCAGAGGAGCAAGGCCAATTGTCCGCAATAAACACACATCGTAGGAAAAGAAGTGGGATCCACTACGTAACACATGCACAAAAGACAAAAATATGGCTGTGTATCTTTCCCTGTTCTATCGTAATATGCATTTGCATTTTGCACCTTTCGTGAGTAGTGGAGTGAGGCTAAAGGTCTGAACAAAAACGAGTAATAAGACCAGCAGGGGGGGTGGACGCGGCCAAAGTCACGCCCAGAGAAATACAGACGACACCTTTTTTCCATCATTAGAGCCCAACGGATCTTCTGGAATGGGGAAGAGACTGCATTGCCACATCACATACCAATTACAAAGATGTCCAGTGCACCTGCACACAGGAGGTGGCAAGATGCATCTGCTGCAGTGGCACAGACAAGATTGAAGATCTCCTTTTTCCTGCCTCCTGCCACCGCACAGTGTAGCAAACTACAACTACACCGTGCATAGAAGATTGAAGATCTCCTTTTCCCCGCCTCCTGCCGCCGCACAGTGTAGCAAACTGCAACTACATCGTGTATGTGGAACTTGGCCCCATGAGCCTGAATTAAACATCATCTACCCAGGATTTTAACCTCCAAGATTCAGATTATGAGCCTAAATTATACATCTACAAGATTCAGATTATGAGCCCGAATTGTATATCTACAAGATTCATTTTATGCGCCTGAATTATACATCTACAAAATTCAGATTATGAGCCTGATACATCTACCCAGGATTTGAACCCACAACACTCAGATTATGAGCGCATTATACATCTACCCAGGATTTGACCCTACAACATTTAGATTATGAGCCTCAGTTATACATCTACCTAGGATTTGAACATACGACATTCAGATTATGAGCCTGAATTATACATCTACCCAGAATGGAACCTACAACATTCACATTATGAGCCTGACGAGATAATAATTACTCTATCCCGCACATGTAGTAGGGGCCGGTGAGTATTCCGCGCATGTTGTAGGTTCCACAGGCCGGTGGTTAGGGAGCACAAAAATATGCTTTTGCCCAGGAACCAGGCAGGCAAAATTGGGTATCCACATAAATTGCCTGGGTATTTGCATAATTCAAGCATTCCAGTAGTTAGGTATAGCTGCAATTTTGAAAGGCGACACTCTGGGTCATATGGAAGGAAAGATGCAGCAGAACATTGGACAACTCCAGCAATTCATGCGAAAAGGTATGGGTGACACCAAATTTTTAATGGAGACTGAAGTCTTCTCCCAATGGAAAAAAGTCAGGATTCAAGCTCAGGAATATCAGGAGAAGCAGCATGAGATTCTGGCAAAATTCACGAAAGTATGGCTGGTCAATGGAAAGGTGGCGTGTATTCAAGGTCATCTCCTCAGGTGGAAAGACTGGCATAACTCCTGTCCACTTCAGAGAGCACAGGACAGTCAAATCCCACAGCCTCAGGACCTCAGCGCCACATAGCTCGGTCATACGAACATGAGTACATGTACGAACATCAATGCTGTCCAGACGGAAGGAAGGGTGAGGGTGCTCCATAGAGCTTCTGGCGAATAACTACAGCTGAGGGATCAGGGGCCAGGGTTTAGACAAGCAAGGCAAACAGGGATCAGAATGGTAGGGATGTCATGAAGCACATGGGCAGAGTCTGAGTTTAGACAGAAGTGGCAGTGTTTGTAGCTTCCAGGCCTTTCTTGCCATCCATGTTTATCTGACAGGTTATTACAGTAGACCTGAGAGGAAAGGGAGAAGCAGGGCAAGCTGACAGTCAATCCTCCATGATGCTGGAGTAATCAATGCTGATCAGGGTTCCTTCGGCCAGACGGAAGGAAGCGTGCGGGTGTTCAAGATGTAATTTTGTTTTCTGACTTGCCGGTGGAATGGGAACCGGACTGATGCTCCCCAGAATGGAAATGGGCCGGGACCATAAGGACCTGTTTATTTGAAAGAAAAAAAAAAGAAAAAAAAAAGAAAAAAAAAAAAAGAATTTTCTAGTAGTTTCGTCTCATTCTCATGGAATTTTCTGATGAGTTTTCTGAACGTACTCGTTATGGGACGCTGGGCCCGGTTCCCAGTTTGTGCCAATTTGTGAGGATATGGTTGTATCTATGGGACGCTGGACCCGGTTTCCAGCAGGTGCTGCTCCCCACCAATAGATGGAGCTTGGTTTTAAAAAAAAAAAAAAAAAAAAGAATTGTTGTGAAGCTGCCTCCTACCTGCACTTGGGCTTGACATGCTCTTGCAATGAGGAGAAAGGGGGCTGGAACCTATTCAATGCATGTGCCAGTCGAGACACACACTCATGGATGAGAGAAGGTTAACGGAGGCCCGAATTTTCATAAATTTCTCATGCCATTTATAAGAAAACTCAAAGGCCAACTTGTCACCTATAGGGGGTCCCCGTTAACCATCAGTGACTCTGAGTGTACCTGCTGGCAAATACGGCTAAATTCCTAGCACGAGCCAATGGCTGGGGGTCAGGGTTTTTTCCCTTCATTAGCTTGGTTGTTTGCACCTTGGCTGGGTCCGAACCTAATTTCTTAACTAAGTTTCTTATCTCTGTTGAGATCATGATCAGATCCTAATTTGGTTACGTGCACGGCCATCACGGCCAATGGGCCGACGCTGCTAAGGGGGGTAACATGGTGTTTCAGGGTCTGCAAGACTTCAAATCTTACTCAGCTGGACAAGCCAAGAAGGCCGTGATAACTGGGTACCTACACTGAATATGGAACCACACCCTGTACAAGGAACATGCTGGCCCGACCCTCTTAACACTCCAAATGGAACTGCAGAGGCGGGGATTCAAGACTGACCCTGTTTTCGGACTCCAAGGATGGAGCGTGGGACGAGTGGGTAGAAATCCTGTGCGAAGGGATTCGGCGCAGCCAAGAAAATACGAAAAACGAAGGAAGACAACTGGGCGGGAAATTGTTTCATGGAAGAACCCGCAGTTAGAGCGGGCCTAGGGATGAACCACGTGAACCTGGACCAAAAAGAATAAGATATCCAGGCCTGACAGGCAAAAACGTCAGTGAAAATTTTTGAACCAGCGTAGAGTCAGCGTAGGAATAGTATCTGACGTGTATGGCGTGGCAACACCGGTCTGGAAAATGTCGCGCCCAAGCAGTCATACACAAGACGGGACGATGGGTTTTTTTGAATTTTTGAAAATTTTGAAAACTTTCGAATTCAGAGCAAGCGCAACTAGGAAGTAATGCAGTAAAAGATGCATGATGTAGTAGGAATACGTACCTTTCGGAAGTGTAGCCCCTGAAGACGCTGCACTGGCAGCAACAGAAACGCATCGGGCGTTTTGCCAGGGTGCAGGAGTAGGACGCTGCTCTTCGCACCAATCGAGCCGAGCTTCATGACATATTTTTAGATGCTGTGTGCTTCAAGTTTTATCATCAACTTTCAAAAAAAAAAAAAAAAAAAAAAAAAAAAGGTATAGCTGCAATTTGGCTGTACCAACCTTGGGGCCCACCTCTGTCCTAGGCATGCAAACAATTTACACAGCCCATTTCCCAGGTACAGATTTCCAACTTTAAATGGGTACAGAATCTTCTTTTTTTTTTTTTTTTTTTTTTGGCCGAAAAGAGCACGGGCACTCGGGTGTTCCTAGTTTGGACATTATGAAATTTACAGTTCCTACTTCGAATCTTCTTTGGGGGGGGGGAGAACATGATTAAGAGTCTTTTCCCTTGGCCGGAGGGCAACTCTTAAGTAAAGAAAGATACCCCATTGCTTTATAAAATGAAAAAAAAAAAAAAGTGCCTATTGGAAACTGATACGAATTTGGATTTTAACGTGCTGGTGTTTTTTAACTGTAGGAATACTACTGGGAAGTTGGTGGGCTTATCATGAGCTAGGTTGGGGTGGTTGGTGGTTTTGGGATCCCGTAGAAAATGCCTCTTTGATGCCTTGGGTATTAGCTACAGCTTGTATTAATTCAGTCATTTCATTTCGGTTGAATTCTTGGACCTTCTTTCTAAACATTGTTACTTTTTCATTCAGTCTTTTATACCATGTTGTGTTTTCTATATTTGTTTCCAACTCTGCGGCGAGCCTCCATAGGCTCGCTAGAGGCCTTCGTCCGCTCTGGCAAGAGTCGAGCCTCTTGGGATAAGGTAAGGTATTGTTTTAGACATGTTCTGAACAATGTTGTAGTTCAAACTACATCCTCCACAAGAGAAGTCAAAACCGGCGCACTTAACAGCCATTTGCTCTAACCACTGAGCTACTAGAGACCTTTCTATTGTCATATTTAGTCTCTTGAAAATCTATCATATTTTGTTGAGAAAAATCTTATCTTTTTACTTGAGTAGTCTTATGCATGATCAGTACTAAAGCTCCAATTATGGCCACTAATAAAATAAGACTTGAAACCAGAAACAAATAAAAATAAGTGAAGTAGATTTCCTAAAGATTCCATATTCGTCCAACTTTGTATTTTGGAAGCATAAACAGTATATTGAAATACAGTTGTACTCGATTATGTTGGTAATATTGGAATGTAATCATTAATAGAGTACACGTACGGGGGCTTCCCGTACAAAACGTACAGGTTATTTTTGTACGGGATCTGTACGGGATCTGTACGGGAACCTGTACGTCTTGTACGCCCCCGTACGAAAAAGCAAAAAAAA
>BFEA01000005.1:2655740-2668262 GCA_003427395.1 Chara braunii | reverse complement strand
GAGAGAGAGAGAGAGAGAGAGAGAGAGAGAGAGAGAGTGTTAAGGGGTCGTTCAGAACCTCAAACGTCATCGGGCGTCACAAATAACGAGACATACACACACACAGACGAGGAGAGGAAGAGATATGCATAACATACTCGTGCACAGTGGACGAATATCAAATCCGCTTGAGTTGAATATACAATTCGTACTCGTGCACAGTGAACCGTTTAAGGTGCAGAAATGTCAGAGTGTCGAATGCGTGGACGTGCAGACCTCGTATGTTCTACTCCATACAGAGTAGAACATATGCAATACAATTGCAATTTGCGTGCGTGCGTGCGTGCGTGTGCGTGTGCGTGTGCGTGTGCGTGTGTGCATGTGTGCGTGTGTGTGTGTGTGTGTGTGTGTGTGTGTGTGTGTGTGTGTGAGTTACATATTAACATGAATTAATCTATATTAATCTATATTATTATTTTGTGCGTGTGCGTGTGTGTGTGTGTGTGCGCGTGTTCTGTAAGTGCGCGTGTTCTGTAAGTGTGCGTGTTCTGTAAGTGTGTGGATGTGTATATGTGTGTGTCTTGGGCTGGTCAGTTCGATGATAATACGTCAAACTCGTCGCCCATTTTAGAAATAAATAGAGTAATCGAAGCTGTGTAAGCCGTACGGGGTTCCCTTTGCAGACGCCAGCACACACACACACACACACACACACACACACACAGAGGAGAGGCAAGAATCATAATTACTGTGCAAACGAAAGAAGCAGCGACGTAATAAGTAATTACTTTGCCTTCAACGTTGAGATCAAGCTTTGACGGATTCCGTATTCAAATTGAAAGGGCAAAACAAGCAAACAAACAAAAACAGTAGGAAAACATGGGTTCTCGGGATTATCATCGATTGATTGACTGATTGACTGACCGACGGACTGATTGACCGCGCATCATCATCATTTTCTTTTGTTTTTTTTCGTACCAGGAGAGCCGAGGGCGTCATGCCTTTCTTCACGTGCTCAGTCTTGTGCTCCCTCAGTTGCCTCCAGCACCACATAAATGCGGGCAAGTAGTAGTGGAACAGTCGCGCCATGTCCGGTTCCGTCAATTCACGCACGTTCAGTCCAATTTGCTCGACTAATTTACGGCCCAGATCTTTCCACGTGTCAAGATCTCGCAACACGTCTTCCGGCTTTATTCCTGATTTGCGCATTAACGGTCCTCTACAAATATACGCGCAAAGGTCAGCGTCGGAGCAATCTTCCAGCGAGATCGGGAGCCCAGCGAGAGGCGCTGCTGCGGGCGCCGCGCGGCAGGCAGTGCCTCTGTGTTGTCGCGATCCTGATGCTCTTTCCGCAAATCGACCTCCGCCTGCCACGTGTTGCGCAATACAAGCGACACGTCTATTCCACTTCTGCTCAGCGAAGCTGCATGCAGAGGCACTCCCGCCAGAAAGTATAGAAGGCCCCATTCTGCCGAGATCCCGCCCGAGGCTCGAGAAAGATGAAGAGGAATACAATCCTCCTCCTTCGGCTTCGCTTTGACCGCGGCCTCGTGCACCGCTCTTATTGTCCCGACCCCGACCGATGCTCCCCTCCATTCCACCTATGGTTGTGCTTGCCCCCAACGAGCCAATTGCGAGACACTCCCTCTCCACCTCCTCCCAAAGACAACTAGGCTGCTGCTCGTGGTGATGGTGAAGGACTCCGAGGTCGTGCTGCTGGCTATGGCAGCCAGAGCTCGAGGGGGAGGAAGAAGACGAGGAAGGAACTTCTTGGGGAATGTCCACAGCAACTGAATTGCAAACAAAGCAGATATTCCCCGACAAAGTTTTATTTTTAGAGGCAGAAAAACACAAAGAAGCACAAGCCGTGAGGGCAGAGTGATTGCTGAAACAGTGGCACGACCTTGAGGAGGTGTGTGAGGAGGAGGAAGAGGATGAGCAGGAGGAGGAGAAG
Source organism: Chara braunii (assembly GCA_003427395.1). Taxonomy (NCBI): domain Eukaryota; kingdom Viridiplantae; phylum Streptophyta; class Charophyceae; order Charales; family Characeae; genus Chara; species Chara braunii. Next base: position 2,666,329 of record BFEA01000005.1, on the reverse strand, counting down.
AAAGCACCACCTCCGCCGAGCGTCGTTATAATTTCCCGCTCGCTGCTGAGCTTCGATCTCTGGACCGGACATAAAGATGAAGATAGCCCGGACCGGGACGACTTGCTGGCACCTCGCCGTCGGCTTGAACTTCGTCCAGAACCTGACTGGCAGAACAGCGGCTCCGCCGTGGCGGCAGCAGACATTGCCTGCTGCTCGACCGCCTCCAGCGCGAGATAGGCGTCCATATCCTCCTCCTCCTCCTCCTCCTCCTCCTGTGCTCGCTATCTGCTTTTCTCTCTCTCGTCCGGGATCTCAGTGACTGGCAGTTACTTGCCAGCGAATGGAACAAACAACCAACGAGAGTCACTGCAAAAAATGTACGCTAGGAAAAGTGGGCATAGGCACCCCTTTCTCTCTCTCCCCCCCTCTGGAGCGACTGCTGCGAGTCGCGAAGCACGCTTGTGCCCCCTCTCGCGCGCAGTCCTCTCTGCATAACAAACGGACAAACCAGCAGTTTGTATTCTGAGGCACAAAGGCAATCCCTTCCGCCCCCTCTCTGCCTTTGCCCTCTGTCCCCCGACGGACTGCGGATGCTGGTTGCCGACCCCTTTCTTCGGTGTCATCCACAATGGGCCTCGCCACACTACTCCCGACTTGGCCTTTTTTTTTTTTTTTTTTTTTTTTTTTATAATAAAAATTTGGACCATTTCTCGATTTATGCGTGTCATCCTTCCGCAGGGGCCATGCTAATCTTCTCTGTATCGTTCCAATTTTAACGGATGTCCCGAAGGACTCTTTTTTTTTTTTGACTTGGCCATTTTCGGGAGTGGGGCGTCGCCACACGAGCTCCCGAGTTCAACCTGTCAGAAGATTGAATTCGGGAGCTGTCAGAATGTGGCTCCCGAGAGCACTCGGGGCTCGCCACACCTATCCCGAAAACGGGAAAATCGGGGCTCCGCTCGCCACAAGTTCTACCATCAGCAGTGTGGCTGTTGGAGAAAAAGGTAAATGTTCAATCCAAATGTACTCGCTGCAACTGGGCTTGGGAATCCACAAAGCATCTGTGGATCACATGCCCTTTTTCCGCTAGCATTTGGGGTTGGTGGCAATCTGTCTGGAAAAGGATTGCAGGTACAAATTTCAAATGGACGGAAGAGTGGATACTTCTTGGGCTTCTTCCAACAGAGTTTGGTCCTTGCCAGGGCCTGGGCTACATTGCTCAGGTCTCCCGAGCCATTATCTACTGGGAGCTGTGGCTAAGCAGAAACGCAGCAGTCTTCAAGGGTGAAAACCCAGTCTTTCTGGCCCTGAAGGCTGCAGTCCGTTTAAGCATACGAAGAACCATCTGGGCAGACTGGCACCGCAAAGTTCAACAAGCATCCTCGAGGGACAAAGGTAAGCTGTGGTTCCGGAAGACCTGGTGTATAAACAATGTGCTCCCAAGCATCAATGACCAAGGTAAGTTAAACATGGAACGTGGCTCTGGTCTGAGCCGCAGGCCATATTGCCCCAAGTGTAAAACTGGTAGACTGTAGTAGCTTAAATCTAGCCTTGATCTTAAGATTGTTCAGACAGCATCAGCTGAGAGGGCTGAATTTAGCAGAAAATCTACAGTTGGCGGGATTGATGGGACGCTGGACCCGGTTTCCAGCAAACAGTTACAGAGTTGACATCAGTTCCACCGGGTAGAATTGTGGGGTCCCCGGCCCTGAAAATATTTATTGGGAAAAAAAAAAAAAAAGGGGAAAATGTCAGGAGCGCTCTCGAACTTGGGAACTTGGGAAGTCGAGAAAAACGGTTTGAGAGGCCTCATCTCCGCACTGCGCTCTGGAAGGGGCCACTCTCCAATGTGTTAGAAAAGACGAGGCCTTTTTGGAGAGTGCAGTGTGGCGGTGCGGCCTCTTTCGTAGTGGGTGGGAAAAGGGAAATCAAAGGTGTAGGGCAGGGGACACGAGGCTTGGGCCCACCCAGGGTCCGGAAAGACCTCACAATTCGAGAGTTCTCTCTAACCACACACGACAAAAAGCTGGCCGCAGACGGTTGTGCATCGCGGCACTCTCCGAATTCGGGCCGAATTTGGAGATGCCTTCGACCACTCTCGAGAGTGGCCACTTTGCAGGCCGGGCAAGGACCACAGTTCGCGAGCACTCCTGAAACCCGCGTTCTCGCCGCTCTTGATTTTTTTTCTGACACCGATTTTCGAGAGTTGGTATGGCGATGCGTTTCCTCTCCAAATCGGTGTTTTCAGGATAGGTGTGGTGAGGCCCCTCCTTCGCTCCTCCAAGTTTCATCCCAGATTCGGGAGTGGAGCTGGAAGGGACAAACAACTTCTGCCGGACTGCTTCACACTGAGCGTGTCCACATGTGGCAAATGACGTTTTCAGACTTGGAGCGCGGCCTGGTCGAGAGTGTAGTGTGGCGAAAGGCACTCCCGAGCGGGTTTTCACGTCCTGAAAATTTTTCAAGGTCGGGAGTGGTGTGGTGAGGCCCAATGTCCGTTCAAGCCACGAGTACAGCGTAGATACGCCCACAAACACATGTGGCATACTAATGCAAGAACAAGAGTAACAATGACAAGAATCACAAGACAAGAAAAGACAGTATAGAGGGTAGCATTGTGAGGTATTGGCCTCTGTTCCATTTCTATTCATTTTCTTTTTTAGAAGGACAAAGAAAAAAAGGCCAACCAATTCAGGGCATGCTCACACTGCGGTACCAAATCCGTATAATCCCCAAAATCCCCAAAAAATAGTATCGAGGCGTACTCACACAGGGTCCGCATTTTCGCAAAGCGCTTATTCATGAACCCTTTTGTCAGCAGCCTGAAGGGCCGCGGGGGTTGGGAAAATGCGGTAACCTCTTGAGGTTACTGCCTCACGTTGCACGAACCAACACTCGAACCAACACTTTTTCTCTTCAAATTCCAACCTGCCCTTTTTTTTTGTCGAGTTCCCTGTGGCCCAAAACATGTGGTCCACAAAGAGTTTCGGATACATCATGGATAATCGTACATACGATCATCATGCAGCCCCCTATTTCGCCCGGATGCATCCACGTCCAGTAGACATGAAGGAATGTGTGCTAAATATCTCGCCACGTACCTTGCCACGAAAATACAGTGTTCATTGCATACATAGGGTGTCCAGTTCCTCGAGACTCCTGTGATCGCGCTGGTCGCTAAAGCCCCTCCCCCCACACTGCGGCCCTTACCCCCAGACTCTCGTAAAGAACTTGCAACCAGCGCTGGAGCACTCACGCTTGGCCCGCACTTTTCACTGTTCGAAGTGCTGCCCGTTTGTGGGCCGAGCAGCAAAAGAAACAAAAAGAAGAAAAAAAATCCCCATAAAACAGTGTGAAACTAGTCCCTGCACAGTGTGACTGGCGAACTCCCAACTGCGGTACCAAAGGGAAGAGCCGCAACCGTGTCCTATTCGAAAAGGATCTGCAGTGTGACTGGCGGAGGAACTATTTTAGTATTTTCCCAAATCCGGCCTTCCCTTTTTTTGCGACTATACGGTTTTGGGTGCGCAGTGTGAGTATGCCCTCAATCACCTGTCGGCCTGTCAGGTCTTTCTTATTGTCATTGTTTTATTATCATTGTACTGGGTCTCACCCCACGACACTAGACTCTCAAAAATTCAAGAGTTCTGCCTGGCTCCACTTAGGGGTTGGCCACACCACTGTAGAAAACACGATTTTCGATAGTTTATCTTGGCCACACAGCCTGTTGAATTGGAGACAGGTCCTTAGGGACATTCGTTAAAATTGGAACATGCAGAGAAGGTTAGCATGGCCCCTGAGCAAGGATGACACACATAAATCGAGAAATTGGAGAAGAGAACAAAATTTGCAAGTTTTCAGAGAATGCTTCTCTACACCTCCTTCCGAAATTTGTTGAATCCACTTGGCAATCCGTCGTCCCCTGGACATTTGCCTTTCCCCATCCCTTTTGCCGCTTGTTTTAGTTCTGTAACAGTGATTGGCCTGTCGATTTTAGTATGGCCTGGCATCGCAGTCTGACAAGAGTACACTCTCAAAAAGTTGAGATTTCCTTGAGATTTCCTTGAGATCTGTGTCCATATTGTCAAAAGGTCTTATTGTGGTTACTATGTCCTGAAAGTAGAGTCCGGCATATTCACACACGAGGTCCAGGTCATCTGTGACTGTTTGCTGTGTTGCAAAAGGGTGGGCCAGTTCGTAGGTCACTGGTTTTGCTTTTTGCAACAGCAGTCTTCAGAAAACTTCTTTTGTCAGTCTATCCCCTGTGATAATGTTCTTCTGTGCTAGCCAAGTTTTCCACTGTTCCTTAATTTCTTGTTGTTCCACCAGTTTCAGACTCCTTTTCCTGACCTCTGCCCAGTACAAGTCTGAGATTGGATGCTCTCCAAAACTGTTTTCCGCTTTCTGGATCAGTTCACCTCTTTCTTTTTTGTTATTTGCTTTTATCTGAGAGAAGACACTGAGGGAACCCTGAATCATCCTGAGTCCCACTTCCGTCATCTTTCTAAGTTGTCAAAGATCGGTTGTGTTTTACGAGCCTGGTCATTTCCAAACTGCAAATCCACAAGGAAAGACAATGTCACCTAATTGTGAAAGAAATGAAAGCACTTACAAAGATATAGAGATCAAGAAGAAGAAGTCAAGGGTAAAGAACAAACAGAACACACTGTCCAAACGGAGGACACAATCAGGAGAAGCACATGATTTTGCCAAACACTGTAACAATCACACATTCCCTCGACGCGTTTCGGCTTGTGTGTGCCCAAGCCTCATCAGGAGGACCAACATCCACCCATGAAGATGTCATAACATCTTCATGAACTTACAGTCCAAGAATGCAACATCATATGCTCAACACCTTCCCACGCTTTCCCCTATCCTTCCACCTTCTTGCCACATTCCAGCCACGTACTGCTACAACCCGTCCTCGTTCCATCAGGTCAAGCGTGTCATCGTCCGTCTTAGGATCACCGCCTTGCGTCGTCATGGATGGAGAAAGGAGAAAAGAATCAGATCCGCGAATACAGTGTGAGCGTGTGCCTGGTGTGGTTCGTAAGCATCTACGAAAAGAAGAAGTCACACGTCCGTCTGCTGTGATATAGTCGTGTGCTGAATCCACGCTGATCTTGGTGCCTGTTACATGCTGCGCCTGCGACAGGCTGCACGGGCCATTTCCAGGCCCGTGATGTTTTCAGGCCAAAGGCCTGAAAACAAGGGCCTACACGCCCTGTGTCGTTTCAGCCTGAAAGCCTGAAAACAAGGGCATACAGGCCCTGTGTCGTTTCAGGCTAAATCAGGGTCTTTCCGGCCCTGAGTGTTTTCAGCCTGAAACTGGGCCATTTTCAGGCCCTCATCAGCTCGACCCGCCCCAAAACTCAGGCTACAAACCAGGGTTTTAGCACAGGCCATTTCGGGCATGTTTTCAAGACAAACCCTGGTTGAGCTTCAACGCCAGGGTCTGGCACGTTTTGGCATTGGCAAGAGCAGCCTCCTCGACGGGCCAGCACTATATAGGACTGGCCCGCCCTGCAGGCAGGCAGGTAGTTCCTAGGTACTTCCCAGGCACTTCACGTGCAGTTCAGGAGGCAGGAGGTAGTCTTCAGGATTCGGCAGCAGCACTCTGGAGGAGCGCTGCAGGAGTAGTAGTAGCGTTAGCAGTAGTCTTCAGCGCTGGGCGCTAGTAGCGTTAGCTGTCGTCTTCAGCGCTGGGCGCCATAGCTAGAGTAGTACTCTAGAGAGAGAGATTGGGCGGAGGCCAAAGGGACTTACCTGCTGCGCCATTGCTCCAGCTTCATCTTCGAGGTACCTGCAACACAGCGCCATCTTCACAGGTTAGTACCTGGCACATGAGAGAGAGATAGTACTTCTTCTTCCTCTTCTCAGTCCACCATCTCCTTCTCACCCTGTCGCTATCTGACTTCACTGCATCAGCAGACTACGCGCGCGCGCGCGAGAGAGAGAGAGAGAGAGAGAGAGAGAGAGAGAGAGAGAGAGAGAGAGAGAGAGNGAGAGAGAGAGAGAGAGAGAGAGAGAGAGAGAGAGAGAGAGAGAGAGAGAGAGAGAGAGAGAGAGAGAGAGAGAGAGCTTGGTGACATTTGGATCCAGACTCCACATTGGACTTCAGACATTYTGAAGAAGGATTATTTGGGACTTGTAACGAGACTTGGTGTTGACGACTTTTCCCATCTCCCCCTTCCTCTTCTTCGTCTGATCCCCTCCTCTTCGTCTGTGTATGTCTGGACCTGGCGCCTCCTTCCTGTGTATAGTGCCAGGCCCCTTCACACCTTGTGATGGGCATGATGTATGTTTGGTCTGCGTTGCAACATTGGTTGGGGCTAGTCATTGGTATTCTAGCATTTTGCTGCGCTGTCTTGCACTACGTAGTAGAGGTCAGTCCCGGTCAGGTCAGGACTTGTATCTAAAGTCTTCCCTGCGCTATAAAGCACCATTTTGTATGTATCGGAATGCACATTGCTTGTTGAGATTCCACTTGCACTGCATTGTCCATTCAGTCCTTTTTATCACATTGCGGATCCTCGGTTTATATGTACATCGCTTGACTGGGCATGTAACAGTTGGTATCAGAGCACCGCACGTGAATCAGGACAACCTGATCTGACACGTGTGTGGGGACTAGGTAGCTGATTAGTCTTGATTGATTGATTAGAGCACACTAGTTAGCCCCCAAAATCACGATTTTGACCTCACTGCCGAAAATCGAATTTTTTTTCTTTTCTTGGATTTTGTTTTCTGAGCTTTTCTCGCTATTTCTGTTGTGGAAAATCGGAATAGCGCAGCATCTGATATTTCTGTTTTCGTTTTCTTCTGAAAATCCGAAATTTCGTTGTTGGAAATCCGGAATATCTTTTTTTTTGAAAATTTCGATCTCCTTTTGCAATTTCCCGTTATTTGGAATATTTTTTCCGAAATTCGTTTTTCTGAAAATGGTACGGGAAATCCCTCTTGCAGTACCATTATCCAAACTTCAAATACTCTCATCTGAGTAAGTCAGAGTACTGGTTATTTCTTTTCGGAATGTTTTTATTCGCAGTTCTATGATTTTCACTACCTGATAATCATTGGCAGTATGAAGTTCGAATTTTTTTTCTCATTGATACTTTCGCACTTCAAGGGAGGTTGGGAGACCAATTGAACTTGCAAAACTCGGGATTTTTATTTTCTCGAGTCTTTTTTTGCAAAGCTCAAACTTTTTTTTTTTTTTTACTAGTGGCTCCTTATCTGGGCAAGTTATCCCCAGCCACCCCTCCCCACCTATGTTGTTGCCACCTCTGGTCTTACCTTCTCTATCTGTCTCTGGGTACCCCTTGCGGCGACATTGGTGAGTTGCCACGTCAGCAGGCCACATCAGCAGACCACACCAGCAGGCCACGTCAACAGGACACGTCAGCAGGACACGTCAGCAACCACGTCAGCAAGCCCCAGCCTGATCTATGCTTACGCACTCGAAAACCATCGTCATGGACCAGATATCCGGGGAAACGGACGAGGCCTATCACTGGCTATCAAGTCCGGATGCTGCTTCTAATTACTTAAGCTAAGCAACGGTCGGATGTAGTAGCAGCCACAACAAAGAACAAGGCAGAGGACGCCGAGAAGACACGTCTGTTGGCAATTGAACAGCAGCGCCAGCAAGACGAGGCAACAGCAAATGCTGCCGATGAAGAACGACGTCAAAGTCGGGAGAAGATATTCAGCGGAGAGCGAGCTTTGCTCACAATGGCAGCAGACTGGCGGGCCGAGGCCGAGAATGGCAATCTGGAAGAGAGTGGAAACAAGATCGCTCTCCTCCTTGGCCATCTCACGGACCTCCTGGCCACGTGCATTGCACAGCAGGAGGACATTCACAACCTCGACGACACGGTTCAGACACACAATCACGGGTTTGACCAACTCACTAGCCGCCTCCAGCAGCTGGAATGAACCGTCGTCGCCCCTGTTGCCAGCTTTTCCAACACCTCCGATCGCCTTGAGGCATTGGAGATTGACGACGGATCCCTCAAGGACGACGTGCAGTTACAGCAAACCGCAACACAACAGTTGGAGCAGCGGATCTATACTGTCGCCAACCACTCGAGCTCGGAACCGCTGTCACACTTTTTCTAGTCAGGCCTCTTCAGGCGACCAGCAAGCCAACAGGCTGTCACGCAGGATTTTGTGTTGGAGGTACAATAAATAAAATAAAATAAATAGAGCAAATCCCTTCCTGTTGTGTGCGTCCGACTTCGAGCGAGACCCTTCAATTGCAGTCTTTGCCGGTCTCCGGTCTTATGAATCTTTTATTTGATTCGGAACAGCAGAGAATCATGCAAATAATAATCATGAAGTTTCTGGTGTGTCATGCATGCACCAATTCTGCCGATTTTCTAGTTTTGAGAACTGTGACAGAATCAACAGAAAACATGATCATCAAGCGAAGTCAATTCAAAGAATCAAGACCGACTGGCTCAAAGCAAAGACAAAGATGAATAATCGTGTGAGAGAAGAGGAGAACTCTTTATCGCATCAAGGCCACAAACGAACAGACAAATCATAGAACCATTGTCACTATAGTCAGCTCTCTCTCTCCTCTCTTAAGATCATATCATACTCAAATACCAGACAATGGTTAATATGATGTCAAGTGGTCCTTGAGCGGTTCCGCCTGATGCCGACCTGTACTCAAGAGGAGGTCTGTTGCGGCTTGCATCTCATGACTGTGCTCAAGTCCTAAGTCTGCTTCTCAACAAATCCGTCAATGCTCAAGAAAGTCTTGCTTTGAGTCTGCAGTACTCACATAGTTGCCAATTTTAAACTGTTCACTTATTATCTGATCAGTCTTGTTGCACACTGATGGCACCAAGAACACTTGGCATGATATAAATTGTTACTGTTGTCACCAGGAGAGCCCGATATGACCAACACTTTGTTGTTGTCACCGGGATTGCTTGTTGTGACTAGCACCCTCGCTGCTACCACCGGGACCTCCCGCTGTGGCCAGCACTATCATTGTTGTCACCGGAACTGTCCGCTGTGAACAGCGTCGTCGCTGCTACCATTGGGACCGCCAGTTATAGCCAGCTCTGCCGCTGCTGTCACCGTGACTGCCCGGTGTGACCAGCGTTATGTCCCCTGAGAATGAGACCTACTGAGAGTAAACTGAGATCCCCGATAGAGTGCACTCAATCTGAACTTATTGAAACTAAAAATCGAGCTCATAGGGTTCGGGGTCACTGAGACCGAATTGAGAACTAAATTGATGATTTTCCTGAAATCCTCACTTAGATATGAAATCAAAACTGAACTGAACGTGCTGAGATGAAACTGAACTCACCGCAATCGGGCGGAATCCACCTGAACTGGAATTGAGTTGAAACAAGATTCACCGATCTTGAGTCGAACTTGCTGAAATCAAACTTACATCCTGAGCCGAAAATTGACTGAAACCGATTTCTTTGATTTTGTACTGTCTGCCAGAAACTTCACTGAAAACTTATTTGAAACTTGCTGAACTGAGTTGAACTTCTACCGCGAATTCACGGAGAACTGAAATTGGTGCTTTCCCAGAAAACAACACTCAAATCTGAAATCAGATATGAGCTGAACTTGCTGAAAACTGGATTGAACTCGAAAAGGCGGAACTGACTTCACTGGAAATTATTGGAACTGAACTGAACTTGAAGAGATGAAACTGATCTCACTGAACTTAATGGAACCGAAATGAATCTGCAAAGACTGAACCCATTGAGACTGGGCTTAAGAAAATAGAATTGGGTCTGCAGAGACTGAACTGATCTTGTTTGTAAGTAGGAACTGAATTCTGAACTGAACTGTGACTAAATGTCATAGTTAGAGGATCACTGGTTTGCAACTGAGAACTCACTGAAGACTGAAACTGAATCTTTGTCGAAATTCTTACCGAAAACTGAAACTGGGTTTAACCCCCGACTGAAGTTGGTGAGGTTGGACTGAAGCCACTGAAGTAAAACGAGCAACCGTAACAGAAATGACCTGTAGCTCAGATTTTCCTTTGCAAAAGGTTTTCCTTCACCATATGATGAGTCTGATCTCATAAAGAGTGTATTCAGTTCACCGAGTCTGAATTCACCGAAATTGGATTGAGTTTGCTCTTATCTGAATCACTCATTGTTTCCTATTCTGGGTCTGTTCATAATTAGGTTGCACTCTGTTTGTTGTTCTGGTTGCCGCATAGTGTCTGACCTTAGTCTGTTTCTCAGTACCCGATATTTGTTCTTGCTCAGAGTGGCACTCTGGTTACTGCTCAGAAACGAACACGTGTCTAGGCCCTGACAGGTGCTTGAAGCATGGATTCAATCTGAGTTCAGAGTCTGAACTTAGCTAGAACGAGAGCTTGACTATCATATATGCTTAACTCCGATCAGAAAATGAACCTGATCCTTGTCACAACATACATCTCAGTCTGATTGGAGAAGAATGGGTGAGCCCAGTCAGAAACATATATCTCAGTCTGATTGGAAAATGAGTCACAGTGTAGCATATCAGAAAGTGAAATGCACTAACAGCCTACGATCTAGCAATGATGAAAGTGGCAACAACCAGCAGCATAGATGCAACATTCACCAGATGTC
>BFEA01000005.1:2636174-2646358 GCA_003427395.1 Chara braunii | reverse complement strand
GGCCTGTGCGACTGCATCAGGCCTGAACATCTGTCCAGGTCCAAAGTCAGTCCGAAAACGAGTAAAGGTCCAAACGTATTCAGGGCCTGTGCGACTGCATCAGGCCTGAACATCTGTCCAGGTCCAAAGTCTGTCCGAAAACGAGTAAAGGTCCAAACATCTGGCCAAAAACGAGTAAAGGTCCAAACGCCTGGCCAAAACGAGTAAAGGTCCAAACGTTTTCCTGAAAACGAGTAACGGTCCAAACTGAATTAGAGGCTCAGCCTCTGGGCCTGATTCCGGCCCTGGTCCTAACTGTGTACCTGGCCACAAAACGGACAACAGCACATTAGTAAAAATACATCAGTAAATAAATAAATAAGAAATCAACTTAAAGTTGAAGTCTTTCCGATGCAGGCCTAAGTAAAATGGCCGTAGGGCCTCCAGGTTGCGGTGACGCGACCTGGGGGCCCTTATCCAACCTCGGGTCCCGTGAGGGGCCCGTGTGGAGGCTCTCAGCATGTAACAGAGTGTACTCCGGCATGTGCTGAAACGAAACGTCTGTAGTCTCAGTTCGTGTTCCATCTGTCCTAGTGGAGCACCTTGAGAAACACTCCAGTTCAGCCGTTGCCGTTAGTGCCTGCTTTTATTAAAAAAATAAGTTTGTCTCCACTCCACCATACCCGAGGTCAAGTGTTAGTTCCGATGAAAGTTTCCTGCCACTTGAGTTCGCTGAGATTTTCTGTAACCGAGGTTTAGTGTAATTGAGATTTGTTGTTTTCTGAGAATTCTTGTTGGTCTGGGGCACAAAGTTTGAGTTCACCTGTCACTGGCTAGAGTCTGAGCTCTGATCAGTCTGCACGATGACTGAAATTTGTGTCATCCTGAATCTGTTGTTTGCTTCAAACTCAACTTAGAGCCTGTTGTTTCCTGAGGACTCAAGTATTGAATCTCGTGTTTGTGACAGAGTCAATCCAAATTCTGTTGTTGGCCATGAACTCAACTTGAGCCTGCCATTTGTTGAGTCCGCGGTTCGCTCGGTTTATGGCCCTAGGAATAGAGACTGCTGAAGACAACTTTAGAGGACTGCAACTTTAAAAAGGGTCGGTGACTAATAGCTCTAACTTAGCCCCCCCCCACACAGTGGACTTCCATTTTGCTAACTGAAATCATCACAACACCTTGGAATTGTTGCGGTACTCACTCAGCGTACTGCCATAGTGTCAATCTCCACGTTTCTGGTCGGCTATCTCAGCGTTTGTCTGGCATATCGCTGTTGTGGTCACACCGCACACCACAATTTTGTTGAGCCCCACACAACATAATCTGTTTCTGATGTCCTCAAACAACACATTTGCTATTGTGGTAAATAGCATCAACATAGCACTGTGATGCTGTTGATGTGCTAGTTACTCAAGCCAATAGATAAGTCAATCCTTTCCTTCACCATTGAATCACCAATGTATCATGTTTGTGTTGTCGAATTCCCCCTTTGAATCATAACTCATATTCCAAACTGTTTCAATTCATACTCATCTGGAAGGATCTTCTTCATTTCAAACAACCCCAACTCTTCAGACTTGTGATAGGGGCCGCCTCTCCAAAATATCCGTGACTGTTAATGAACCTTTGCAAAAAAATGGTCGAAAAACGTAGTATCGGGCTCATAAAGGCATTTTAAGAGTATAGGACCTCCTCAATGGCATTTCGGGAATTTGCACAAGTGCGTGACAATTTCCGTCCCTCCCCATGCAATTCTCGCCCTTGGCTGTTCACAACAGCCCTTCCCATCACCTCGCTCTCTCTCTCACACTCGCACCCACACATACATACATATTTGTCTTCCCTCCCAATATTTGGATTTTCTCCTCTTCTTTTCAGTAGAGCCTCCCTTGAGCAGGTGCACATTGTTGTGCCCCACACCTCCTTCCCTTTCACGAGCACACATTGCCACACGAATCTGATGCGCAGCGCCGACCAGGCTCATTTAGTTCAGATGCTTAGTTTTGCAATTGATGTAAAGTGCTCTCTCTCTATCTTATGACATCTCCCTATCTGCCATGAACCTGGACCAATGGTTCATCCAAGCGCATGAACAAATGAAACAAAATAAATGAACAAAAAAATAGGTAAATAAATGAACCAAGTTCCTGCCAGTTGAAGGCAGGCTTGGATCGTGGAGAGATACATCGGCATAATCTGTTGCCTTGCTCTTTTACTCACCGAGTGAAGTTAACATTAATCTTTGGCAAAAACGCGGGTAGATGCGTTGCCACTATGGTCTCCCCCTTCAATCACTCACCAGCGGAGGATGAATCCCCAGCAAGGACATGCGTAGATACCTTGCCATATCCTTTATTTTACCTTTTACCACTAGGTGTCGATGGAGTGTCCATAGCTATCATTCGTTGCTGTCTTTTTCCTGATGGTAGTGAAAACTCAGTACCAGAGCAACCCTCAACCGTTGATCAAGACCAGCCTAATTAGTTCCCTCCGGAGCGTATCCACCCCGGAGAATATAGTGCTTTATGCGCAATGAGAACCAGTTAGATGGCAAGGGCCCTGTGTATGATTATAACCAGGCTCTCTTTGAGATTCGTTAGCAGAACTAGCCTGAGTGACTGCTGGAGTCGCAGTTTGCATTCTTTTCGAATCGTGATCCGTCCTTTCTTACTTTCTCATAGTGATCATCAGATTTCGACATGAATCAAGTTCATAACCAGATCGAGATACATTTCCCGTTCATACCCATCTGTGTGACTTCATAAAGCCTGGTTGTTGCCAGTGTTTAAATGTGCTCTCCCCATCTCCCTCTCCCCTGTGCTAAACATGGAGCAAGTGCATCGCAACCTCCTAGATCAATCGTCGATTCAGGGAATGAGAAGGAACCTTCAGCGAAACCATGGGAAGGTGCATAACCATATTCCTGTTTTTCTATGTGATGAGATTTGAGCCAACGTACCCTGGTACGTGTGCGTGTGTGAAAAATAGCATGCTTTTCAACACATGTGATAGCTCAAGGACCCTCGTTCTGATCGCAATGCCCCCTCACTCAGGTTGGATGTGGGCGCCACCCAGCACTTCGTCTGTGTGATGATTAGCGTGCGCATGATTAGTGTGTGCGGTTTTCCTCGCGCATTGTTTTAGAGCATCCTGAGCGGAGTTTCCAGGGTGTGATCTCTGTTCGGTTGCTAGGTGGAGCGCGGTTTCCTGTGTTGGAACATAGCTCCGTCCATAGACCAGACGTGAGTAGTAATGCATGTAGAAGAAAAACAGTCACTGTGTACTTACGTGGGGGCGGTTCATTGCTGGCATGTGCGCACGTGTAATTCGGATCACACTGTCAATCAGTCGAGCCCCTGGTTGAATCAGGAACAATCACTCGGGAATGCTTGAAAGCCAGGACCTTGCCCTGCCGCGTGTGTGATTAGGCTCCCACGTGCGCGATTTCACCTGGCGCCTGATTACTTCATTGCACGTGATCAGCCATTTTCTTCTTGCGTATTTACCTCAACTGACGGTTAGGTTCGTGCTCAATTAGAGTTACCTCCCATCCGTGCTCAATAGCATGGGAATGACCAATCTGAAGGGCCAGGATTTTGTCCTGGTCTGCACGTAAATGAGTTAGTTCATGCATTAGTTGACCAGGGCTGATTAGATGTGCACTAATTAATTAGACGCTGATTTGTTCTCCCCCGTGCGTTGATAGGGTCGTGCGTTCCTCTTTCCACACCTGATCAGATAGCTATTATTGCGCCTATGATTAGATCACTCTCTCCCATGCAGTCATTGGGCGAAGGAAAAGGTCCTCCTCCATATCCTGATCGGATTCTTCCTCTCCATTGATCAGGTCTCCTTCTCTTCTCTCTCCATGCGTGATCAGGCGGGAAAAAGTACTAGTTCGACCCTTTCCCAAGCTTTGATCAGATGCTCGATAGTTGACCTTTGATTTGGAGTTTAATTAGTCTTACATGTACGTTTCTGGAGAGAATGTCCCTATCCGTGCGCTTGAGTCGCACACCTGGAACTACCGTGCGTGAATGAAAACCAAGACTCGGGCCTGATCGTACTCTTCCAGATACCTCGTTCGAGTGTGCATTGAGTCTCCCAAATTCCGCAAGTCCTCAATGTGTGAATAGTAGCGGGAAAACAGGTCATGGTTCGAGCGTGAGCGATATCTACGCGCGTGATCTGAACGCACGCTGATGAGATCCAGTGCGTGATTAGTCTCTTTCTCCTACATGGATTAACTCTCCCCTGCTTGTGATTGGATGGGGGAAAAGTCTCCCTCTGTGCGCTGGTTGCCTCTTTACTGTCGCTCGTGCGTATCTACCTGGAAAAAAAAATCCTGGTTCGTGCGTGATAGGTACAGGTTGGACCCTTCAACCCCCGTATGTGAATCTGGACCAGGGCCTTCCCAGGTTCGTACACCCCAAAGGAAACACACCCATGCGTGTTCCTATGAGTGTGCAGGCGCTCCATCACTCTCATTTCTCTTTCTCTCTCTCTCTCTGATCCTCCTCCCTCATCACCTCTTAAGTTTTTGTCCATGTCCCCCCCCTATGACATCAACTGTCCGGGTCGGATTTGTCGGACAAGTCAAAACCCTAATTCTCTTGTGATGGCCGAGTGGCGATCCGCATACGAGCGTGTGCCCTTGCTGTTCTTTTTCTGTCTGTCGCATGGCACGATAGCAATCACGCGTGTCGGAATTGAGAGACAAAATCAAAAACTCAAAACCCTAGGTCCTCTAACTGCTAGGTGGCAACTGGTACCTGAGCGCATATCCTTGTCAGTCTGACAACTCATCCTCTCTATCTGCCCTGCGTGCATGTCGGGAACTGAACTCCAAAGTCAAAACCTAGTCCCTCTTGTAACGGCCAAGTGGTCGTTTCGTTGGGCCGACAGCTGGCTGCTGTACCCGTCGACACATGACGCCTGAGCACGCACGTACGCACCGTGGAAACGGGAAAGGTACCGCCTAGGTAGACCAGGCCCGGTTGTATAACCACTGGCGTTGATTCCAGTTCCGGCAGTCCTGTTGGTGGAGCTGGTTTCCAAACTTGGTTGCAGAAATACAGCCCCGACAGGGACCCTCTACTTTCGATCCAAGCCTCGCCAATGTGAGTACCGCCGCCACTTAGTCCGGCCTCTTTTATTATTATTATTATTTTTATTTTATTTATTACCAAGGCTAATTGAGCCCTTCGCACAAAAAAAATCAGCGGTAGCACCTCAGCAAGGTTAAATAAAATAAAAATAAAATAATGTAAATTATAATTAACACTCATTGACAATTTGGAACAACTCCCTAGCCATATAACATGGTTAACAACGGTTGCGCAGTAAACCCTCTTTGTCCCGCAGCGTAGCCTCTTACTGTGAAGCAAGTCAAACTGGACCGTGGTTCCCTTAGATTACAGTAATGGGGTACCTTTTACCCAGCAGGCTAGAACATCAAACCTAGCGTAGCAAATTTGACATGCTGCGGAGGGCCAAAATGTCGGGCCCTCCGACATGATACTAAACCCCCGCCTAGCATCCCCGCCAGGCCAAGGCGAAACATGCCATTAGTATAAAACAGCGGCAGCCAACAGTATTTTCATTCATTCCCGCAACAATCTGTCTGTAAAGTTCTCATAGTAGATTATGTTGTTAATCTTCCCATGCTCGTTGTGGTGTATGGTAGCATACTCTTTTCCCATCGTGCAGCGGTACCGAGCGATCTTGTGCAGCTACCTCTTTCTTTCTTCCTTAATAGCGCACTCTCTCCCGGTCTTTCCGCTTTTGTCGTATCGTATCCTTTTCTCTTTTTGTCATGCCTGAAGCACGCCGTGGACAGGGAAGAGGAAGAGGTGGTAGGGGAGGAAAGGCTCGTGAAGAGCCGCAAGCTCGCACACGGCGTGAATATAGTTCAGAGGAGGAGGAGGAAGCGTGAGGTTACGGCTCCCATGCGAAGCCATACCCGCGCCAGCCTTTTACCGGCTGGTACGAAAGGACTCCATCCCCTACGAGGATGGAGTATTTCCAGAAGAAGTTTGAGGTGCGCTATGGTGCGCCCTGCACCTCTTCCACTTCATACTCACCTAGAGCCCCTACTACCCCCGCTGCAAGCAGAACCCTAATGCATGTTCCATCAACCCCTATCCCATGTACAGTTTCTCCCTCTTTTCATCTTAGTGACTGTACTTTTTTTTGCATTTTCTTTCTGCTCACACTTCTTCAGCTCGAGTTCATGGCTATCATCTATATCATGTATAAGCATGATTTTTCCCTGAACTTCTGAATCCTTTTCTTTTCTTGACTTTTCAGTCCATTCCATAGCATCCCTGACTTAAGAGTTTTAGTACCTTGAGGTCGGGGATGCCGGTTCCTCGTGAACCAGGCCGCTCTGTCGGCCACCAAACAAATTTAAGAAGGATTATATCTCACTTTCTCATCTACTGCCGGTTTGACTTGCCTCTGAACCTTTCCAGCGGAGAAGTTACATTGCCCTTTTGTCTTGACAGTGACGCGGAGTTATCGTCCCTATGATATTAACATTGGGAATACTCATTATGTCTACCATGCTGGGGATAGGATATACCAAACCCTTTTTCTTTTATCTGGCCTGAGTGAGATGTCTCCTCAGCTTCTCAAGCAACTCAAGGGATATCAAACCTTGTTCTTATTCTCTCATCTGAGTGAGGCATCTCCTCAACTTCTCATATAAAAGGTGAAGGGGATACCAAACCCCTTTTTATTTTCTCTTGTCTGTGAACTTCAAGTAAATCTTTACATACCTGCAAAACAACAAATTCCCCAAACAACTGACAGAGCCCCCAGCAAGCAAGCTCTCCAACAATTAACAGCCATGCAACAAGTAACATGATAAAACCCAAAATGAAATAGTAAAATAATAAAACAGCAAAATGATAAAATAATAATTTTTCACACTCAAAAGTTATTGATTGTCTTGGTTTCGGTCCTCCAATATTCTTTCATCTTTCTTCTCTCTTCAGTCAACCCATTTTCGAGTTGTCGGATGTTATGCATCATGATCTCTTCAGACAATGATGCTTCTTTCTTCTTCTCACTTTGTTCCGCTTGTTCTTCTCTTTTGACCCCATTATAAGTAATCTGCATCAGTTGATCAATAATAATCTTGTTCAGAGCTTGTCGGCTCTGAATGATGACCTGTTGAACATGAGCGATGACCTCCATCATTTGAAAATCCGTGTCAACCTGCAAAAGGCTGCGCACTTGCTGTTCAACTTCGGCTCTAGCGTCATGTACGTCAGTAATCAACTAATGCAGACGACCCAACATCTTTTGTCGCCTACTCTCAATCTGTCCACAGGTTTTAATCGCACTTCGTTCCTCATCAGTGAAGAAGGTAAGGGAGACAAGATAAAAAAAGTGAGGGATGAAACGAGTCGAGACAAAAAAATGTTGAGAGCTCCAGAGGTAAGACATTTTTCCTAGCACGTAAATGCCGCACAATAAATAGAATTACAAAACGAAAATAAATTACACAACACACGCAACTTCTAGAGCAAAAAATAATCAAAGCATATAGAAGAAACAAATTTTCAATTAATTTATAATCCTATCTTTGTTGTCTTTTGTATGTGTGATGACGGCCTACAACAAGTGTACAGGTACGGAACCATGACCAGTGTGATCAAAACAACAGCACACAGGTGAGTATGCACAACAACCACAGAAGAACCAATAGGTGAGTAGGTCAGCCAACTTAACAACAATCGATTGTTAGCTTCCTTCCTCTACGGCTGTACCATCTGCAGAAACAATGCAACCAAACACAAGGGTCAGCATACGACACACAACAAATCGTGAAGCCGTTCCGTCCGCCAACACACAAATGTACACTCAACAGTTATCCCACAACAGAGTGTTGTGCATACCACGTGTCACCCCTAGCATGCCAACGCAAGAACTTTATGGAGTCTTCCACGTCAGCGTCAAGGGCCTAAAAGGTATACGAGGGGGGATGCCACGTCGGCAATGCATGTCTGCAACACACACGTCAGACCATGCGCTGCTAGAATGCCACATCAACATTCCACACCATACCATGTAGGCAGTGCGGCCCATCAGAGGCCCCAATCTGACACTTTCTCTCTCTGGACCAGCGCCATGTCAGCCTGTTGCCAACGAAACTCTCGCCAGTATCTCGAAGTCTTCAGTGTAACCAGGTCATCACCTTCAAGGGAGGCTGCAAGCACGTGCGGTACTCAATGTCTAGACCTGCGGTATTAACCACGCGTGTTAATAAATGCGTTTCGTCCTACACATGCGGTATCTCCCACTTACCTGGGTGCCACGTTAGCACCTGACAACAGATTGCGATGAAGGAGTATGCTCTGATACCAATTTGTAATGAACCCAGTCTAGAAGATACTCATCAGACGTCAAAGGACAAGTAGACTCAGATGTGCACAAAGTCTCCAATTATCGTTAAGTGATATCTGAAACAGTATCTCGTTACCAATAGACGAAGAGAGTGAACGGGGAATAAACAAAGGAGAAGGTGGAAGAGATAATAAAGGATCAAACAAGAGTAGTCCCAATCCTTCCCCACTCCTTCGTCGCTCTTCCCTCGCCTCCGCGTCAACAACCAACAAGCAGTAACAAGTCTGATAAATCCTGTTCACACAGAAGTGCCACGTTGCACTCTTATCTCGTGAAGACCATGAAGACAACAAAAAAATACGGTAACGACGTCAACCTCATATCCCAATCATCCACAAATCCCGATCTCCCTCCTTGTCGCAACCAGTCACCTCATGTAGATAGAGTGGCTAATGCCACGTAAGATGTAGAGACAGGTGGCGTCCGCCACATCATCAATGAAGACAGGTGGCAGCGCCACATCAACAATGTAGACAAGTGGCATGCGCCACATCAGCAATGTAGACAAGTGGCATGCGCCACATCAGCAATGTAGACAAGTGGCATGCGCCACATCAACAATGCTTGATGCACAGGACATAAAGCGCCAGCATGCTGCCACAGTCCCACGTCGTCGTCCACAGTGTCTGCGCACAGCCAACGTCAAGCCAGCGTTTCGCCAACGTCAAGCCAGCGTTTCACCAGCGTCGAGCCAGCGCCAATGCCAGCGTCCAGTCAGAGTCGAGCCAGCGCCAAAGCAGCATAGCAAAACTGAATGTTGAGCACCCGGAGACCCAGCCTTATGTTGCATCTGGTGAGACTGTCTGGCCTCAGGTCTCCTTTCCACAATCGTGCAGATTGACTCACAGCCGAGGGCCTGGATTGTATAGTTACAAATTTCCCCCTTGGTCCTGATGCTGTCTGGGTACCTGCATACAAAAGAGTGTGTGCATCTGACCGGCGGCCCGGGCTGGGTATCCTGTGACTTTGACAGCCGATCTTGGAGCGGCTAGGGACTAGAGCCGGTGAGCCTCTTTTCCTATCACATGCTCGCATGGTGACTTCCAACTGAAAAAAAATAATAAAAAATAAAAAATAAAAATAAAAATAAAATTCATGTGTCTAGCGTAGTGCAGCAAGGCCCTTTGGCTCCACTCTGGCGATAGATCAGACGCTTCGCGTCTGCTCGAGTACACAAAAAAAAAAAAGAAAAAAAAAAAAAAGAAAAGAAATACACGGATTCGTGGCCAATAGGAACAACTTGTGGCGCACCAGTATTCCTCAAAAACCTGCACCCTGCGATCAATACAGATCGTCGGTTTCAGATGATGTCGCATAAACAAAGGCGGTAGAATACTGGACCGAGTGAATTGGTAGCGGGACTTGACCCGGGGTCACTTAGGGCCCAAGTTTGACAAGAGTGACATTTACGATGTCGTTTGATTCCTTTAGCGTTGAGGAAGGATTCGAGCCCGTTTGCTAAAACTGACATTTACGAATGTGTTATTTTTCCAAGGCAGTGCTACCAATAGGCGCTCGAAACGGACAAGTGACAACGGGCCCGAACGAAACATCGTATCCAAGGCAAGCGTGCCACACGCGCAACACAACCTCCGCCGCTCGACAACGCCGCCGCACGGTTGCGGTGCGGCCGCGCACGAGAGAGAGACGAGAGATTTGCTGGCAGCTGCAGCTCAGCTGGTAGAGCAGATCCGCCGCATCGGGCGGACGGGGGAGGAAGGAGGGAGGGAGGGAGGGAGGATAAGGAGAGGCAGAGAGAGAGGCACACACACACACACACACACACAGAG
>BFEA01000005.1:2608289-2618701 GCA_003427395.1 Chara braunii | reverse complement strand
GTTTTAAATATGCCTGTTGATAGAGAACTTGACCTTTGACCTGCTTTCACGTTTCTGAGCTCTGACGAGATACCTTTTCACAATGCTTTACTTTTTCAAGGCCCGTGCTGCTTTATTTTTACAAGGCCTGAGGCCTATATCGGGTAAAGGCCCTTTTATAATTATTATGTACAACAAAAATAGAAGGCACATGAGCAGGCCTAACGAAGGCTATATACATGTGGTCATCAACTTTGCGCCTGCGCCACTTTTTGCAAAATTTCATTGCATTGAGAAAAGTCACTTGGGACTCATGCGCCTCGTCCAAGAGGACTGCATGCTTGATCCCCATGGCATTTTTTACCATGAATTGTGAGTCGTTCAACGTGGTTCTTTCACATTGGGCCTGCAACCAGCCCAAGCCAATAACCGCGTCGAAGGGGCACTTGTCAAGGACATAGAAGTTCAACTCGTGTGTGATTGTACGATATGCGTCAAAGGTAGTGCGCACACCTTCGCCTACATGCGTAGATGACACACCCTCTTGATTGCCCACTTGGGTATGATAAGGATTCTGCAAAGTCACTTGTTTCATTCCCAAGCGTGCCTTACGAATGTCGTGCGGTGAAAAGTAGTTGGCGGTTGCGCCACAATCAGCCAGGACACCGATGTACCGGCCATTAACCGGAGTTTGAAGAAGATCAACTTTGTTTTCCCTTGTGCGCGTTCTTGCTTCATGTGAGCCCAGCACAACAAAAGAGCATGAAAGTCAATCTCTTCCGACTCCACCCAAGGCTCCTTGTGGAGGATGTGCAATTTCTTAGCCTTGGAATCAGCATTAGATGGGGTCTCAAGAGAGGTTTGTTGAGTGGGATCAGAACCCGGTGAGGGACCTGCACTTACATGATCATCCTCTCCGTCTGTAGTGTGTTGATCATGTCTCTGCCCCCGTTGCTGGTTTCCATGCTGCAATCTGAAGCAATGTTGGACTGAATGTCCCGGTTTGGTGCAATGCAGGCAAAGTTGGCAAACCCCTTTCTTCATCCTGTTTCCACTCACTTTCACTAATCCGAAGATCTACCCATGGTTTTATGGCAAGATCCTCCGGTTTGGGTGGAATTTTTCCTCCCTTGGGGAGGTGAATGGCGTTAGTGTTGGTTGCATTCTTCAACCCCTTACTTTTGAAGGCAGTCTTCTTAAAGGCATGCATTGATTCACCATCATCCACACGGACTCGTGGGCTGACGAAGAGCAAGATGCCTCGCAGTCTTGCTCTTGATCGTCACCAAGAGAAGGGTCCTTTGCGAAGGCCTCCTCGTCAACCTCAAGTTGATCGTTTGCTGCAAAACGGTTACTGCCCGGAAACTGTTTGCGACTGGTGGTCTTTTTGCCACCCAATCCACCCAGGAGGTCTTGTGCCTCCAGCTTGACTAAATCCTGCATGAGGGAAAGCCAATCTGTATATGTCGCGAGTCCCAGCCCTAGGCGCGATGTTACAGGAAAGGGAACTGTACCTTAAATCACATCCAAGCAACACTACGCAGTCTCCAAATCAGGAGTAGCAAAGAGTTTACTAACTTATTGTTGCAGACTATGCATGGTGTTTGTCCACGTGTTGTGCTTGGGCTTGTCAAGCTTAAGTCTAGCTTTAGGTGCAACATGTGGATCAACATATTGCTTGATCAAGAGATCCTTGAGTGTGGCTATTGGCGTAGCCTTTAACTATTTGTTCACGTCTATTATTTTATAGCTTGACTGTACAGCTTGGACTTCTAAGAAGACTCTTATGGCGGGTTCCACATCGGTCCCTAGGACCGACGACTAAGTAATCGGGGGTGTCCCCAACACATCAAAGTAGGATTGCATAGAGTTGATCCAAGATTCAATGTCGTCTTTTCTGTTATATTTAGACGAAATATGTGCAACATTCCTATAAACGTAGGGAAAGCTGCAACTAGGACCAGCGATTGTTGGGTCCGAATTCGGGGCTGCAACAGTTTCAGAATGCTTTGCGCTGCCACTTGCCACTGCAGCAGCAGCAACAACAACCATGAGGTCTGGACCTGCTGCAGCTCCGGATAGGCTGTTGACCACACTAAAAAAAGAAGAAAAAGATCAATAGTCTGAATGAGTATCCGAGTATCCTCAATGCGCCACGTGGCACGTCTAATCAGTTCCACATTGCCATCTGGATCAATGTCGACATGAAGACCCCAGGTACTGGGGTCACGTATCCTCGAACTCCCCACAGCCCTGATCTCCTCCTGAAGTGACGACAAACAGAACAGCAATGCCGCTTACGTAGTCCTCTCAATAGAACACGTGGCAACAGCCACGTCAGCCAAATGATACACGAGGCAGCAGCCACATCAGCGAACACGCATGGCAGCTGCCACGTCAGCAAGCCAGAAAGACAGGAGCAAGCCGGCCACCATGCCGGACTAGCAGCTCCTTGCCAAGTCACAATGCCAGCAGCGTTGAGCCAGCGTCGCAGCGTCAAGCCAACGTCGAAGTCAATGCGTGAAGTCAGCATCAACGCAAGACAAAATGAATGTCAAAGCCAGGAAGTCAACTCTTATGTAGTGTTGACGCGGGGTCTGGACCCCGGATGCTGTATCCCTCGGCCGTCCAGATCTGACTGCGAATGAGGGCCCAGATCGGTCTGAAACCGAATTCCCTCCTGCCTGGATGCTGTCTGGGTACCTGCGCACAACAAGTGAGTGTATCCAACCCAGGGCCTGGGTGCGGTGCCTTTGACTCTACAGTTGACTTTGACTCTTGAATTTCCTGAGTGCAGCGTTCAGTCACGCAGCCACACTCGACAGACTCAGGCCTGGGCGTGTCTTGGTCACACAGCCCAGCGCAAACCTTCTCAGGTCTGCGTGGCCTGGGGCTGAGTTCTGGGCCCCAGGCTACTTCTGAACAGGGTTATTTCAGATAATAATGTTGGAAACAATATCTTCAAGTGTGAATTGTATCTTGACCTGGTTTCTCACGTGTGAACTCCCATGTGGATGTTCGTTGATGTATGCAAGTTGAACTTGGCGAGTACTTGGTTCATTTCAGTATGTACGTACACATTTTTTTTTGTTTTTTCCCCCCCGCAAAATACGGAATATCTGAAAAGGCATCTGGAAAGGGGATCCGGACCAGTCCGGATCTTCCTGAGAATTCTGATGTTCTGGAAGTCTGCAACGGCCCAAAAGGTCCAGGGTCCAGATTCGGTCCGGGGTCCGGATTCGGTCCGGGGTTAGGTTCGGTGTAGCTATGTTTTTTTTCTTTTTCACAGTTTGTGTTTTTTATTTTTTAAAATACCAAAAATGAAGTGCAAGGAAAATGAGCAATACGAAATGACAGATTTCAGATTGCAGAATCACATTTTTGAAGGCCAGGAAGTCCCACACTGTTCACAAAGCAGAATTGCACCAATATTACACCAGTGGAGAAGCAAAACACTGAATCCGAGTGTCAATGAAAGCGTACTCTTGCCATCACCAACATAAGCATCCAGAGCCCTTCCCTCTACTTGGCGCTCAGCGCCTAGATTACTATCCCACAGCTGCTTCTAGCCTACTATTTGACAATGCAACTGTTGATGTCAGCAGCAGCACCGAAGTACATGAAGATGTTGCCCCTTGCAGACTATCGCCAAGACCAGGTATGTGCCCTCATGTCATCGTCCTCATGTCTCTTTCTCTCTCTCTCCCTTGTCTCTCACCCACGTCTTCTACCACCACTACACCTTGCTGTACAACCATGCACCAGCCGGCTATGGAGGCTGGGCTATGGCGCTGCCCTCAGCAGGGCCCTGCACACACGACCGCACGTGCATGAACACCTTGCCTTAGCGCAGCCTACAGCGCGCGAGCACAGGCTCAAGCAGCGCTGCCGCACGAGTGGCAAGTGCCCGAATGCTTGGTGTTGCATACTGTAACGGTGCAGACCAGAACAAGAACCGACCTCTCTAACAAAGTACAAGATAGCGTAGCGGAAGACTTAGATACCAATGATCCGAACAATCAATATTGCAATGCAGCCCCGAACATACATCATCATCATCACTCCATGGTGTGAAGGCGTCTGGCGCTCACACAGGAAGAATGCGCCAGCCCCAACCATACACAGACGAAGAAGAGGGGGGTTAGACGAAGAAGAGGGGAAGATGGGAACGTCGTCAACACCAAGTCTTCGGCACAGGCCCAAATAGTCCCTCGTCAAAATGTCTGAATCCCAATGTCGAGTCTGGATCCAATGTCGTCAAGTCTCAAGTCACAACTCTCTCTCTGTGTAGTAGTCCGCTGATACTGAGAAGTCAGGTGGTGAGAGGGGAAGAAGAGATGGTGKACTTAGAAGAGGAAGAAGAAGAACTCTCTCTCTCTCTCTCTCTCTCTCTCTCTCTCTCTCTCTCTCAGTTCGGTACTAACCTGTGAAGTTGGCGCCTTGATGCAGGTACCTCGAAGATGGAGCTGGAGCTATGGCGCCACAGGTAAATCTCACTGGCCTCCACCAGCCATCTCTCCCCAATACTAATACTACCACCTACTAGCGCCCAGCGCTGAAGACTACTGCTATGGCTACTAGCGCCCAGCACTGAAGACTACTGCTAGCGCTAAGCTCCTCCTGCAGCGCTCCTCCTGAGTGCTGCGGCCGAATCCTCAAGACTACTCCTGCCTTCTGTTCAACTACCTACCCGTGAAGTGCATGGGAATTCCCTATGTACTACTCGGCCTGCCTCCTGACTGCTGGGGGAGGCAGTCCAGGAGGCTGCTCTTGCCAATGCCGAAGGGAGTCAGGGGCTGCTGCTGCAGCTCCTGCTTGAGGCTGTCGTGGGAACAGGCTAAAGATAGCCTGTTCCCGAAACCCTTGTTTTGTGCCTGAGTGTTAGGGCAGGTCGATCTTACGAGGGCCACTTCAGGCTGAAAAGACTCAGGGCTGAAAAACCCTGTTTTAGGCTGAAAACGAAATAGGGCCTGCAGGCCCTCGTTTTCAGTTTTCAGGCTGAAACGACATGGGGCCTGTAAGCCCTTATTTCTAGGCTTTTAGGCTGAGAATGCGGGACGGGCCCTGCAGGCCCATGTGGCTACGCAGTATGCCACATTGGTCAGGCAGTGGGCACTTTCCTATATGGAAAGTGTCTGGCCTGGTGGCTGGGCTGGGCCTGTGCCCAGAAGCTTCCGGTAGACCCTGTTAGCTGGGCCGCTGCTGCTACTGCCCTGGGCCCCGTTTGGTTACACCTCCCAAATGCCTGTCATGCGTCTTGCTGAAGATGCGGCCCAGCGCCTGCTTCCAAGAAAGGCCTAGAAGGCGGAAACAAAGTGCTGCTGCCTGTGGCCTGGGTTCCCTCAACCAACTGACGGGACGGAACTGTCTGAACCCCATTTGCAAAATAGACAACAATGGGCCTCTCGTAATTTTATCAGGCCCGCCTTCACTTAGGGTGGGCACAGATTGCAATCTGGGCCCCTGAGGCCTGCCGAGGTGCCAGATCCTCGCATAAGCGGGTTGTAGGGTTCGAGAAACCCTACAACACCATTTTTTTCTCTCTTTTTTTTCAGCGGGGAAAATTCCGTGGTAATTGACCGGATGTCTGGACCGGGTTCCAGACATTCCGGAACAACATGTCCGGATCCGGTGTCCGGTCCGCGATGCCGGATGAAAACCCCCAGGGCAAAAAAAAAAAAAAAAAAAAGAAGGGGCACCCCAGGACGTTTTTCTGGTCCTGGCCGCCCCTGGAAAAATAACGGGGTGATTTTTGAGTGTTGTCTCACCCCTCCGGACAGGGCCCAGAGGCCCGTAGACGAGACACTGCAGTTTCTTGCGGTAGCGGGCTTCACACAGGCCCACAAATTTCAAAATGGCCGTTTCAAAGTGCCGCCCGCCGCTGGTGCCCGTGTTTGTGTGTGTGTGTGTGTGTGTGTGTGTGTGTGAGAGAGAGAGAGAGAGAGAGAGAGAGAGAGAGAGAGAGAGAGAGAGCACTGACAATGCTGCCAGTCTGAAGACTGACGTTCTGAATTGAACTGCAAAGTTCGAAAATTTAAGTTACATGAAGTTATGTGAAATATACCTTTCTCGGCCTTTTGGCTAAGATCAAGTGTAGTATCTGTTCTGATCAGTTTAATACCTGATCCTAAAAAACAAATGCAAGGAAGATGAGCATTAGCGAAATTCAGCAATCAAACAGCTTCATACATATGAGCCCAGATAGTATTGACCTCGAACCACAGCAGACTTGCATCACGAGATACACCAAATAAGAACACACCAAGAGTTCAAAATTGACAATGCTGAAGTAGTCCCATCATCATCAACTACGAACCAGAGTTGATATCCTATTGGCGCTCGGCGCCCAGACTACATGTGGCAGATCCTATCTAGCCTATACTACTAAGCAGAATGATGACATCAACAGCGTTCCCGAAGTAAGAGCATATGGCGACCAATGTCGCATGCTTCAGCACCAGGTATGTCTCTCGTAACACTCACAACCCCGATCCACACCGCACAGATGTCACTAGCACCCAAGGACCACCCTGCGCTTCACCTAGCATACAGCCGCGCAACTTGGCTATGGCTGCGTGCTCCCTCCTACTCGCCCGTGAGAGCGTGAGTGCCAGGCAGCCAGCGGATAGCGCAGCAGCGCTCACGCAGCATGCAGCCAGCACCTGAATGCCGAAATGAGAGGCAGGCCCTTCCCTATATCGAAGTGGCCTGCTTGCGTCCCAGGAAGCTTCCAGTAGGCCCCGGTAGCCTGAGGCCCAGTCACGAGGAAAGCAGGCCTTGGGCCTGAAGTGGTTGCCTGCGCCCAACTGCTTTCGGCCTGTGTTCGGCCTGGTACCTGAATCCAGCCCTGGGCCTGCACTTCGTACATTCACACAGGCGGCCCAGGGCCTGGGTTCACTCAACCAACTGGCGCTGCGCAACTGCCTGAATTTTCCCCAATGCGGGGTACCCTGAAAAACGAGGCCCAAAAGGGCCTGTCGTGCCTGCCTTCACTTAGGGCGGCCGACCTTGCTGCAAATAGGGCCCCGTAGGGGCAAAGCGAGCGTAGCCTCGCATTCCCTCCTCCATATCTTCGTCAGTTCTCTGGGAAGATCAATCTTGAGCCATCTGGCACTTTCCTTTCAATACATCCTTCTCATAGCGGGCAACGATTTGAGGAGCGGTCTGCATCAATTCCTCCCGAGTAAACCAGCGGTCCTCTTTCGGATCCGTGTGATGTCTGAAGTGGACACGAAACTGCAGTTTTGGCTTTGGAGGACGTCCCCTTCCTGGAGGCTTCTGAACGGGCATCTCCCTGTGGTCGACGATATCATTGATGTCGACTTCTCCGTCCATGGTTGGGGGCAGCGAGCTTAGAGGTGTGAAAGACAGGGTGAGTTTGGAGATGACCAGGGATACAAATGACATATGACGGACCATCAGGATCTGTCCCTACTACGTCTAGAACTTCCCAAGGCCCAAAGTACTGAGGCATGAGTTTGCGGGATATCCCGAACTCCTGTCCCAGTTCTGAAGACTTGACCCAGACTCTGTCCCGAACCTGAAATGTAGAAGGGCGGCGGTGAGTATTCTCATACTCTATCGTTGCTGCCTGTGCCTTCTGCATGTGTTCTACAGCCTCCTGCATCTTTTGTTCATATCTATAGGCGAACTCCAAAGTGCCCGGTGTAGAAGTTGGCTGGTTGTCTGGAAGTAGGAAGTCTAAGGGCAGTCTACGCTTGAATGTCAGTTGTAGACTGTTAGGGCTCGTCCCGGTAGCACTGTGTACAGCGTTGTTATATAGACTGGCGACTAGAGCAAGCTTTTCGTCCCAGTCTACCTGATTGGGCTTGATGTAGTGCCTCAACAGGTGTTGCACAGCGCGGTTCATTTGTTCAGCCTGGCCATTAGCTTCTGGATGATTTCTAGAAGTCATCTGCAGTTGAGTTCCTGGTTCAGCTGCAGAGGCCTTCCACAATTCACTCGTGAACCTGACGTCCCTGTCACTGACTATTGACTTTGGCAGTCCAAAGTCTTTGACCCAGTTCTCTTTAAATAACCTGATCTCGTACGTGGTCTTCGCTGTTTCTGGCATAGCTATTAATCTAGCAAACTTACTAAACCTATCCACGATGACAAAGATCTGTCTCATCCCACTCTTGCTGGTGACCAGCGTATCCATGAAGTCCATGGACAAACTTTCACCTGGCCTTTCCGGAATCGGAAGGGGTTTGAGCAGCCCAAGAGGAGCCTGAGTACGGGGTTTGTCTCTTTGGCATACTTGACAAGTTTCCACGTACAGCTGTGCATCTTTCATCATTGTGGGCCACCAGAACCGCTGCAGCAAGTTGGCTGCGGTCTTCTTGTAACCAAAATGGCCGGTGGCATCATGACACTCACCTAAAAACAAACTACGCAAAGACTCGCTATTTGGAACACACAAGCGTTTATTCCCTGCCTTCTCTAGGAACAGCAATCCATTGACCAACTCAAACTCGGCGGAGGTCTTTTTATCCTTCGCCTCAAGTCTGCGTATGATCTCAGACATAAACTGGTCCTGACGATAGTCTTCCACCAAAGAACGAGTAACATCGTCCGTCAGATCGAACTCAGTAATCAGCGCACCTGAGAAGTCTGGTCTGCGCGACAAGGCATCAACAACCTTGTTGTATTCCCCTTTGAGATACTGAGGGTCAAAGTCATATTGCTCAATGACTTCGATCCAACGCTTGAGAGCATCTGAGAGTACCGGTTGTGTTCTCATCCATCTCAGAGTCTGATGATCAGTCCGGAGGATGAAAAACCGCCCAAGGAGATAGTGTCTCCAGTGGGTGAGAGCCTTGTACACCGCATAGAGTTCCTTCTCATAAGTGGACTTAGCCAACTTCTGAGACGACATTTTCTTGGACATGTAGTCTACTGGCCTCAACTTTGGCCCCTCCTGCTGCGCAAGCACGGCGCCAATGCCATATTGGCCGGCATCCGTTGTGACTATAAACGGCTTGTCAGGATCAGGAAGTTTCAAGACTTTATAGTGCGTCAGTGCATGCTTCAGATGTCTGAAAGCAGCCTCGCACTTATCTGTCCACTCCCAAGGGGTGTCAAGGCGGGTCAGATCAGTCAAAGGAGCGGCCACTATGCTGTAGTTCTTAACGAAAGTCCTATAGTAGCCTGTCATTCCTAAGAAAGATCTCATCTCAGTCACAGACTGAGGACGTGGCCAATCACGAATGCTGGCCACCTTTGCGTCATCGGGCTTCAATCCCTCCGCGAAAATCTCATGACCCAAGTACAAGACACGGGTGCGGCCAAACTCCAACTTCTCCCCGTTGATCTTGAACTTGTGTTGTCGCAGGAGGCCGAGGACTTTGTCCAAATGTGCCACATGTTCCTCGACAGCCTTACTGAAAATAAGTATGTCATCGAGGTACAAAATGACAAACTTATCCAAGTAGTCATGGAATATCCGATTCATAGCGTGCTGAAAGGTGCCAGGAACATTGCAAAGGCCAAAAGGCATCACCACAAACTCGTAGAGACCGTACCTGGTATGAAAAGCGGTTTTGTGTTGATCCTCGGGCCGTATGGCAATCTGATGGTACTCGGACTTCAGATCTATCTTGCTGAAGTACTGACACCCTTGCACTCTATCTAGCAGATCGTCGATGCACGGTAGGGGCTCTCTGTTCTTGACAGTGATGGCATTGAGGCCCTTATAGTCAATGCACATCTTAAGGGTTCCCTCATTCTTAGGCACGAATAAAACTGGAGACCCATAAGGAGAGACACTCGGCCGGATCCAGCCCTTCTCTACGAGTTCCTTGAGTTGGCGGCGAAGCTCATCAAGCTCGCCTGGAGACATCCGATAGATCGTACCCCTTGAAATACTAGACCCTGGGACAATCTGTATCGCGTGGACAACCTCTGTCGGCTCTTCCAATAGATCAGGGTACTTAGCAACTACTCCCTCTATCTTTGGCGGCATTTTCACCGGCTCGCCTGCAGCAGAGACATAGACTAAGTACATACCCTCCTCCTGATTTTGCTTATAATAATTATAGAACGCGGCTGCACACATGCACCCATAGGACTCAATCAGACTACTAGCTTTGAACTTATGTAATCTGGCGGTCCCTCCACCTGGCAACGTGTGTTTGACCACTTTTCGGTTACAATCAAACTGGGGCTGTGCTACAGAGAGGTAGTACATACCTAGTAACATGTCCATTGGGAGCTCGTCACGCACCAGGAACGAGACACGATGTCTCAAGTCCCCTCCCCCGTACGGGAAAACACACTCTACATCATGGAGGTAGTCATTAACTAACATGCACTGTTTGTTGGCACAAGTCGACTCCACAGGTCGACTCAGGCGCTTCACTTGCCCCTGTAAGCGCAGCCTCTCAACGCACGCGCGACTAATAAAGTTCCTAGTTGAGCAAGTGTCGTAATAG
>BFEA01000005.1:2591942-2606559 GCA_003427395.1 Chara braunii | reverse complement strand
CCAGGCCCTGCTGGAGATGGTGCTGCCTGAGCATGGCCTGCCAAAACGGCAAGGCTCTGTTGGATGTCATGGAGGATGGTAGTTTGGTGCTCCTGTATTTCTATAACGCCTAGCAGGGCCCTCCTAACTACTCTAACATCATCATCCATAGTGGTCAGGTCCATCCTTTCTAACTCCTCTATGTCTGCCCCTCTTCGTTGCATCCTGGTTCTCCTTCTAATCATCATTTCCTTCTCTCTCTTTATCTGTCCTAATGCCTGCTGTAACTGTGCCTCTTGCAGGGCTGCCTGCTGGATGCCGACATCCTCTGGGGACAACACCGCGGGCTGGCTTGCCATTAAGCCAGTGGACTGACTCACGGTCTGCACGACCGTGGACCCGGCGGTACCTGAACTACCGGCTTGGGAAGTCTGCTGCGCAGACGTGCTTATTTATGTGGTAGCCATGGCTGCTATAGCACTGGCCTCGCTAGCAAATGCCCTGCTGGCCTTGGCTGCTCTAACTCTCCTCTGCTGCTGCCTCTCCCTCTGCCGGCGGAACAGTTCCCTATCACCCTCCGGTCCTAAAGACACGTGGGATACCGGTCCTCTAGCCGATCGTAAGGTCCTGCGGTCGTCCTCTCCGGTGTCCTCCACGTCGCTCATAGGCTACAGCACTGTGCACTGTCCACACTAGATCATTCTAGATGCCTACCGCAGCATAGTACACAGACCAACTAATTCGTGGTGGCTATTTTCAGAACAGATCTCATTTGGGGTCAACAGGTAAGTGAGGTTCCTACTGTCAATACTACTTTTAGTAAGATTAGTTCCCAAACAGAGAAAGCATCAGGAATAAATAATATTCTAAACTAATGCTGTCTGTCAGATGTCACATGGCTGTCCATCTAACTAATCAATAATAAAAATAATGTTGACTGACCGGGTCTGTTCACAGTTTGGAATTTAAACCCGAACTTATCATCTGAAATCTACCCCTCCCTTTGTTCTTCTCAGTGTCACGGTGTCACGTTTCTTTTCATCAGAAGCCAAGCGTGTCTCAAAGGTGTGCAATCCTGCCCCACCCCTGTGGCCCGGGTTATCGTCGAGCAAGGCAGCCACAACACTCTTATTTACCCTCGTACGCCGACGAGCCTTCCACTCGGATGATGTGGCTGATCAAGAGGCAATTTAACGTCCGCCCCCAAGTGACATCAGGAATTATTTTACGTCGCAGCAGGACGACGATCACAGCCAGATCAGAGCCGAGTCCCCAGCCAGAAATGTTTATAGACGGTCTGGTATGCGTCTGTAGAGGCTGCCTCACTCGAGTTAACCCCTATCATGCGCAAGCAGCAGAACCAATGACTTCCAGCGAAGCATGTGTGTACTACACCCAGTGGGTTGGCATGGTGACCGTGACCCAGTGCTTCGTCCAGGGCCCTTCAAAAAGCTCAGCCCGTCTTCCCCCAGATGCTCCACGTGAACAATCACGATTCTCAAGGTTGAGCGCACACGACACCTCACGATGAGAGGACTCTCAAGACAAAACTCACAACCTCACGGTAAGAACTGATTAAGAGGGTAGATAAGGTTAAGAGCAACGTACCTCGTTCATGCTGCCCCCAACCACAGAGATAATCTCACCAGATGACCTGAAGATGATTGCGATGACCAGTCACAGCATCGGCACAACCAGCATTTCGCCGTGCCACCTCAGCCTCAATCACCCAACAAATAGTTCTCATCACACTGTGAACACCCAATATTTACACCTTAGCCTTCCAGGCGATGCCCCTCACCACCCGGGTCGCCTTCACACTCGTCTCCACCCTCCTCACTACACACCACTTACGGCCAAACTCTCCCAGCAGACCGCATGTATGTACCGTATAAGGCAGAAGACAAGCGCCAGATGAGCGCAATCGTACCACAGCTCCGATACCAAATTGCAAGGAAGATGAGCATTAGCGAAMTTCAGCAATCAAACAGCTTCATACATACGAGCCCAGATAGTATTGACCTCGAACCACAGCAGACTTGCATCACGAGATACACCAAATAAGAACACACCAAGAGTTCAAAATTGACAATGCTGAAGTAGTCCCATCATCATCAWCTACGAACCAGAGTTGATATCCTATTGGCGCTCGGCACCCAGACTACATGTGGCAGATCCTATCTAGCCTATACTACTAAGCAGAATGATGACATCAACAACGTTCCCGAAGTATGAGCATATGGCGACCAATGTCGCATGCTTCAGCACCAGGTATGTCTCTCGTAACACTCACAACCCCGATCCACACCGCACAGATGTCACTAGCACCCAAGGACCACCCTGCGCTTCACCTAGCATACAGCAGCGCAGCTTCGCTATGGCTGCGTGCTCCCTCCTACTCGCCCGTGAGAGCGTGAGTGCCAGGCAGCCAGCGGATAGCGCAGCAGCGCTAACGCAGCATGCAGCCAGCACCCGAATGCCGAAATGAGAGGCAGGCCCTTCCCTATATCGAAGTGGCCTGCCTGCGTCCAGTCCAGGAAGCTTCCAGTAGGCCCCGGTAGCCTGAGGCCCAGTCACGAGGAAAGCAGGCCTTGGGCCTGAAGTGGTTGCCTGCGCCCAACTGCTTTCGGCCTGTGTTCGGCCTGGTACCTGAATCCAGCCCAGGGCCTGCACTTCGTACATTCACACAGGCGGCCCAGGGCCTGGGTTCACTCAACCAACTGGCGCTGCGCGACTGCCTGAATTTTCCCCAATGCGGGGTACCCTGAAAAACGAGGCCCAAAAGGGCCTGTCGTGCCTGCCTTCACTTAGGGCAGCCGACCTTGCTGCAAATAGGGCCCCGTAGGGGCAAAGCGGGCGTAGCCTCGCACAAAAAATAAATAAATAAATAAATAAAAATGAAGTTATGTGAAACGGTTTTCACCTTTGCAGTAGCAGATGCAGATCCCAGGGCTCGATCCCTAGACCTGCCTCGAACCCGTGTACAGTACAGATTGCCCCATCTAGGTTTGAACCCGTGACCTGCGCCTAAAAGTTGTCTGTTTAAGGCTGTTGTACATACGAGGGTTGAGTAGGTTCGAGCTGCTTACCTGTAGGGTAGGAGTCGTAGCTTATGTCTGGTCGTAGCTGCTGTAGGCCTGAAGGGTCAACCTTAGTCGTAGCCGCTACAGTACCAAAAAGGCAAGTAGGAAGGTCTAGACTCTAGAGTCTTCTACGACTGCCCCTTCGAGAGTCTCAGAAGCAGTCTGTAGGCAAGTGGGCAAGTGGGCAAGTGGGTAGACTTACCGGGTCCAGTCAGCGGTACCCAGTCCCAGTCGCACCTTGTCCAGTCAGCAAGTACCATGTGGGACTGTGTGCACCCTAGGCCCGGTGGAAAGGAGCAGACCAGCGACCAACTGAAGTATAAATCAAGAGGCAGCGTCCAGTTATTCATTCATTCAGACTGGGAGCCGTGCGGAAGTGCTGCCTGAGCGACTTGTGCAAGGAGGTCTGCAGGTGCCCGAGGAAGAAGTGGGCTGAAGAGAGACGAAGCGGCCATAGCCGCTAGTTAGTGGTTGAGGTAGACACAGCCATAGCTGCTATAGGTTAGAGGTAGTCTACAGCGTGTGTGTGAGTGAGTGTGCAGTGAGTTGTGTGCGTGTGTGGGATATCCAGGGAGATCCAGAGTAGCATGCGTGTGAACAGTGCTGAGGATACAGCGTGGAAGGGTGTTGTAAGGGCGCACAGGCGACATAGCCATTCGAAGCGAGTTGAATCTGAACTGTGTTCTTGGCCACGATATCTCTGAGCTTTGTATGGACACTCATCGCCAGTGTGATTGCCATCTGTTTTCATGCATGCTGAGTAAGAAGAAGACGAGTCTGATTGCATTATGAACTTAAATAACTTACTTCAAAGTTAATCATACTTTTTTCAATGTTTTTTTTTCTCTGTTTCTTTAGTCTTGTGCCTGCTTTGAACTGTTTACAACTCTGCACGTCTGGTAGTTCAATGTGATTGTTGATTTGCTGCAAGACAGGTGCTGATACATGCTCAGTCGAGCCAAGGATCCGCAAAGTGATGAAAAGGACTCGTATGGACAATGCAGTGTCAGCAAAGCATCAACCAGCCATATACCTCTAAAATAGCACAAAGTAGCGCAACGGAGGACTCAAAGATATGACCTGACCGATCAGATACTGACACGACCTCCCATCATACATCACACATGTGAGAGGAAGAGGAGGGACCGCATACATGGAAGAAAGGTCCCTCCGCGTACACACACATGGGGAAGATACCAGGGATGAGAGATGGGGGAGAGGCAGGACGAAGATGGAGGTGAGGAAGAAGACCAAGATTGCGATAGCGAAGTCCAGAAATAGCCTCCCTGCCGAATGTCCAATCAATGTCTCTCTCTCTCTCTCTCTCTGAAGGAAGAAGAAGAAGAAGAAGAAGAAGAAGAAGAAGAAGGAGGAGAAAGGAGGGAGAAGAGATGGAGGGCGAGATGAAGAAGAAGAAAGTGTCGTCCTCCTCGCTGTCTCACCTGCAGGTAACTGCCGCCATGTACTAACTGCCGTTGTGGTCCTGTGCAGGTCGCCGGCGTGGCGAACAGCTATGGCGCCCAGGTAAGTACCGCCGACGCAGGTATGGCCACCACCCCTCTGCCTGCCTACACCTCTACCTCTACCCCAGCATAGCGCGGTAGCGCTGTTGCACTGGTTCAGCAGAGTGTCGCCCAAAGAAGTGGGCTACTCCAACTCTCCCCCTGTCCTGTCCTGGCCCAGCTATAAGTAGTGCTGGGCCTCGTTGGTCTGCCTCCCTGTGCCTCTGGTCCCAGGCCAAAAACGTGGCCTACTGGGTCTGGGTCCCGACCGGACGTCCAGACCCTGCCTGCTGATGCAGTAGGGACGTATGAGCACGAACCTGGCCTCAAAGGGCCCTGCCTCCTGGTGTACCCAGCCCAAGGCGCAGCCTTGGGGACTGCAAGTCCGAAACGATGCCTGAACAGACAAAAGTAAGACAGTAAACCAATAAACAAATAACTGAATGATGTCGTAAATCGAATCCTGCCCCTAGGGGCCGCTGTGGGCCTCCAGGGTGCGTGTCAATAGGGCGCGCGGCCTGGGGGCCCCTAAGCAACCGTCGGGCCCATGAAATGGGGCCCGTGTGCAGGCGCAGCATGTAACAGGTGCTCTGCTGCCTGAACTATGAAGTGCAAAGCAGGTGAGTTAGGGGCAACAACATCTGTCACCCGCTGCGCCCGCTTCCTAGGTTCTCAGCGGCAGATAGGGAAGTTGGCGAATAAGCAGCCTGTCACGCCTCACTTAAGGGCTGGGCCCAATGGACCTTCTCTGGACATCGACACGGGGTAGTCATTAAATTAAATAAGACACTAAAATTTGTCCTGCAGATCCGAGAGCTGGGTTCAAACCTTCTGTTACATGCTGCGCCTGCACACGAGGGCCATTTTCCAGGCCCAGCGCCCCTCAGGCTGATAGCCTGAAATTCAGGCTGAAAACCTGAAAACCAGGGCCTACAGGCCCCGTGTCTGTTTCAGCCTGACAGCCTGAAAACCAGGGCCTACAGGCCCCGTGTCTGTTTCAGCCTGACAGCCTGAAAACCAGGGCCTACCGGCCCCGTGTCTGTTTCAGCCTGACAGCCTGAAAACCAGGGCCTACAGGCCCCGTGTCTGTTTCAGCCTGACAGCCTGAAAACCAGGGCCTGCAGGCCCCGTGTCTGGTTCAGTCTGACAGCCTGAAAACCAGGGCCTACAGGCCCCGTGTCGTTTCAGCCTGACAGCCTGAAAACAAGCGTCTATAGGCCCTCAGGCTTTAGCCAGAAGCTACCTGGAAACTTCCTGGAAGCTTCCTCAGGCTTTAGCCAGAACCTACCTGGAAACTTCCCGGAAGCTTCCTCAGGGTCTAGCACGTTTGGGCATTGGCAAGAGCGGCCTCCTGGACGGGCCAGCACTATATAAGACTGGCCCGCCCTACAGGCAGGAGGTAGTCTTCAGGATTCGACAGCAGCACTCTGGAGCGCTGCAGGAGTAGTTGCAGCGTTAGCAGTAGTCTTCAGCGCTGGGCGCTAGTAGCGTTAACTGTAGTCTTCAGCGCTGGGCGCCAAAGCAGCTAGAGTAGTACAAGAGAGAAAGAGATTGGGCCGAGGCCAGAGGGACTTACCTGCAGCGCCATTGCTCCAGCTTCGTCTTCGAGGTACCTGCAGCACAGCGCCATCTTCACAGGTTAGTACCTGGCGCATGAGAGAGAGAGTTCGTCTTCTTCCTCTTCTGAGTCCACCATCTCCTTCTCACCCTCCCGCTATCTGGCTTCACTTCATAAGCAGACTACGCGCGCGCGCGCGCGAGCGAGCGAACGAGAGAGAGAGAGAGAGAGAGAGAGAGAGAGAGAGAGAGCTTGGTGACATTTGGATCCAGACTCGACATTGGACTTCACACATATCGAAGAGGGATTATTTGGGTTTTGAAACGGGACTTGGTGTTGAGGACTTTCCCATCTCCCCCTTCCTCTTCTTCGTCTGATCCCCTCCTCTTCGTCTGTGTATATCTGGACCTGGCACCTCTTTCCTGTGTATAGCGCCAGGCTCCTTCCCCCCTTGGCGTGGACATGATGCATGTTTGGTCTGCGTTTAAACATTGATTGCGCTAGTCATTTGCATTCTAGCATTCTGCTTCGCTATCTTGTGCTACGTGAATGAGGTCAGTCCCGATCAGGTCAGGACTTGTACCTAAAGTCTTCGCTGCGCTATAAACGCACCATTTGTATGTATCGGAATGCACATTGCTTGTTGAGATTCTACTTGCACAGCATTGTCCATTCAGTCCTTTTTATCACATTGCGGATCCTCGGTTATTATGTAAATCGTTCAACTGGGCATGTAACAGTTGGTATCGGAGCTCTGCACGTGAATAAGGACAACCTGATCTGACACGTGTGCGGGGAATGAGTAGCTGATTAGTCTTGATTGATTGATTAGAGCACACTAGTTAGCCCCCCAAAGTCACGATTCTGACCTCACTGCCGGAAATGGAAATTTTTTCTCTTGCTTTATTTTCTTAGATTTTGTTTTCTCACTATCTCTGTTGTGGAAAATCGCAATAGCGCAACATCTGAAATTTTCGATTTCGTTTTTCTTCTGAAAATTCAAAATTTCGTTGTTGAAAATCCGGAATATCTTTTTTTTTTGAAAATTTCGATTTCCTGTTGCAATTTCCCGTTATTTAGAAAATCCGGAATATTTTTATTTCGAAATCCGTTTTTTTCCGAAAACGGTACGGGAATCCCTTTTGCAGTTAGCATTCTCCAAACTGCGCGTACTCTCATCTGTGTAATTCCGAAATTTTTTTGTACTTCATTTTTGGAATTCTTTTATCAGAAAGTCATTGCGGTCTGAAAGTTCGAAATTTTTTCTCATTGATAATTTCGCACTTCAAGTTGGGGCGCCTACTAAACTTGCAAACGAGTATTTTTTCTTTTCTCTTGATTTTTTGCGAAGTTCAAACTTTTCTTTTTTGATCAGTGGCTCCTTATCTGGGCGATTTATCCCACCCCTCCCCACCTATGTTGTTGTCCTCTCTAGTCTTTTCTCTATCTCCCTCCGGGTACCCCCTGCGGCGGCATTGGTAAGTTGCCACGTCAGCAGGCCACACGGCAGCAGTGCCACGTCAGCAACCAGTCCCGGCAGCAGCAGGACACGTCAGTGCATGGTGCTCACCCGCTGAAAGACAAGCGGCATGGAGCAGCAGCCAGGCGAGACTACCGAGGCCTATGAGGCCCGCATGCTGGACATGGTAGCAGAGTACAAGCAACGGGCAGCTGCGGCAACATCCGCACGTAAGAAGGAAGATGAAGAAGCAGAGGAATAGTGTCGCCTCGTTGAACAGCAGCGACAGGCGGACGCTGAGGCAGCAGCAACGACCGCAGACGAACGGCGTCGACTACGGCGAGACAAACTCCTTGGATGCAAGGGGGATATCGAGGTGATCGCCGGCGAATGGGCAGTGACTGCTGAAGAGGAGGGTGCTGTGCGTGGCCTTGCAACCACAATCGAACATGTGAGCGACTTGGTCGCCACCTGTGCAGCACAGCAAGAGGACGTCTACTGCATGGACATCCAGGTCCGGAAGCAGATTCCCGTTATCGATGAACTGCTTGACCGGGTACGTTGGCTGGAACAGCAGCTTGCATCAGCCGCCCCCGTCGGACTCTCCAACTTGACGGACCGTGTCAACGTCTTGGAAATCGACGCCCAGACTCTCAAGGACGGCGCCGTAACGACAAATCAGCGGATTGACCAGCAGATTTGCGCTGCCGCAGCCAGTCCGACCGGGACCAATCGCGAGAGCATCCCGAAGTTTGACGGCCTCCCGATCTTCTGTGATGCAACGAAGACAGACCCGATCCCATGGTGGCGGCAGTTCGAGTTGAAGTTGGACACTCACCACGCCATCAACCCGAACCGGCACGCATACTTATACTCCCGCTCGGGAGGCGCGTGCCAAGCATGGCTGGACAAGTTGTCCCCGCACAACGTCGCAGTCTCCGAGCTGCATACGAAGATCAGCTGGTCTGATCTCAAGGCAGCATGGCATAAGCGGTTCCAAGTGGAGCCGACTGAGCTTCAGGCAGCCGAGAAACTTCAACGGTTCTATCAGAACGACCTGCCGAGCACGGACTGGATCACCGAGTACCAACGCTTGGCATCCACGCCCATCTTGCCGTCGACATTTTTCGCTATCAAGCACTTCTTCATCAGGATGAGTTGTCCGGCGTTGCAGAACGCCTTGATGCAAGTTGCGGAGACACTCACCACAAGTGAACAGCTCTTTGATAAAGCCTCGCAGATCATCCTGACGAACATCGAAGCCAAGAATTTGGGCCGTTCGTCTGCTGCAGGCCAAGGCAGAGGACAGCATCGGCCGAAAGTGGCCGTGGTCGCAGCAACTACATTGACCGACCCTTCAAACGAGACTGCCCCTTCTAAAGAAGGAGACAGATTGGCAGCCGCCCGGGATGGTGACCGCCCCTCCTGAGGGTGAGGACGCGGCAAACCGAAGACACACACCAATTCATCCCCCGGGGCCGGACCAGCGGCTGAAGAGCCTTGGCCACATTACAGTATCTCGGAAGGCGTATACCGCACCCGGTCTAAGCACCGATACTGCTTGTGGTGCAACACTGCTTGTGGTGCAACAGCGCGGTGCACGACACCGCAACGTGCCCCACACCGGTCCAAGCCAAATCCCCTTCGGGAAAGTGAGCACCGCCGAGAGTGATGTGGATGCACTCTCCCCTTCGAGGACGTGGCAAACCGAAGACACACACCAATTCATCCCCCGGGGACGGACCAGCGGCTCAAGAGCCTTCGACACATTACAGTATCTCGGAAGGCGTATAACGCATCCGGTCTAAGTACCGATACTGCTTGTGGTGCAACAGCGCAGTGCACGACACTGCAACGTGCCCCACACCGGTCCAAGCCAAATCCCCTTCGGGAAAGTGATCACCGTCGAGAGTGATGTGGATGCACTCTCGACGCCTTCGGAATCGGTTGCTTCGCGAGCGACCTCTCTTCATTCCGAGGCACATGTGGAAGTCGACAGTCCCCTCTTGTATTCTTATAAGGACTATGCTGCCCGGCTCATTCCTTCACTGGGTTCTCAAGCTTAAGGACAAGATGCGTGTGCGGCTTCTTCTCCGTCCGACAACAACAACAATGGATCGTCTTCAAGTGGGTCTTCAAGGGATTCGAGACACGAGTCCAAACTGTTCAACATAGAGGTCTTGGACTCGTTGACGTCCGAGGATTTTGCATGGCTTCCTCTCCCTTCCACAGGCTGCTTGTCGGGACCGCAATGCGCAGCACTATGCGCCCATCTTCACACATACTTAGCCTTCTATGCACCACCATCTTCGCCGACGGATGACGAAGCTGCGGTGGGGGACATCCTTGCGTATGTTACCAAGGTGGCCCCCGAGTTTCACATGCAGCGGTACGATGATAACAATGCACCTCTCCTTTATGTCCGCATCCAAGTTGGGCAAGCGTCTTGCAGCGCTTTGATGGATAGCGGCGCGACTCGCAATTTCATCAGCCAGTCCTTTATCCAAAGGGCCGGCCTTGGCGCTCAAGTTCGAAGAAAGCCAAACCCGACGACGATCAAGTTGGCGGACGGTCGGACGCAACAACTCCTCGATCACTACATTGAAGCCGTGCCGCTTTATTTCGCACCTCATGCCTGCGAACCGGTTATGTTTGACGTTTTGGACACAGACTTCGACATTATATTGGGGATGCCTTGGCTTGCAAGTGCGGATCACACGGTTAACTTCCATCAGCGGACACTTACCGTTCACGACGCCTTCGGCGCTGAGGTGCCGTGTACCATTCCTCTTCCGCACTCCTCGATCGGTGCCAAGTTGTAACGGCCAAGTCTTTTCGGGCCACTTGTGCTTACGAGCGGACCGACGAGATAGGCCTATGTTTTCTACGAGCCACCACGACGACCGAATCTTCACCTACGGACTTGTCTTCGGACCCTCGAGTGGCGCGGCTGCTCGACGAGTTCACCGACATCTTCGAGTCTCCTACCAGTGTGGTGCCGGATCGGCCGATCTCCCACGAGATCATTCTTGAGGCCGGTGCCGTGCCACCGAAAGGATGCATCTATCGCATGAGCGAGGAAGAGCTTGAGGTTCTCCGCGCTCAACTCGATGATCTTTTGGATAAGGGCTGGATCCGCCCTAGTAGCTCACCATACGGTGCGCCAGTTCTCTTCGTACGGAGGAAGAACAAGGATCTTCGCTTGTGCATCGACTACCGCAAGCTCAACGCACAAACCGTCAAGAATACGGGACCTCTTCCGCGGATTGACGACCTTCTCGAGCGTTTGGGCGGCGCTAAATTCTTCTCAAAGTTGGACTTGAAGTCGGGCTACCATCAAATCTCGATACGCCCGGAAGATTTGCTACAAGTCCACGTTCAAGACACGGTACGGGCATTTTGAGTGGATCGTTATGCCTTTTGGCCTCACCAATGCCACGACGACCTTTCAAGCGACAATGACCAACGAGTTTCGTGCGATGCTGGACCGGTTCGTACTAGTCTACTTAGACCACATCCTCGTCTATAGCCGGACATTGGAGGATCATCTTGAGCACCTTCGACGAGTGTTGGAGACGCTTCGCCATGCCAAGTACAAAGCCAACGGCGGCAAGTGCAAATTTGTCCGGCAAGAG
Organism: Chara braunii; assembly: GCA_003427395.1. NCBI lineage: Eukaryota > Viridiplantae > Streptophyta > Charophyceae > Charales > Characeae > Chara > Chara braunii. The sequence continues at coordinate 2,595,343 of BFEA01000005.1, read as the reverse complement.
CTGGAATACTTGGGCCATTTTGTCACATTGGAGGGCATCAGTCCGTTGTCGGACAAGATTCAAACCATCCAAGAGTGGCCGGAGCCGAAGACCATCACAAAAGTCCGTTCCTTCCTTGGCTTAACCGGCTACTATTAACGCTTCATCAAGGGCTACTCGAAGATCACGGCTCCTTTATCCAAGCTTCAATGCAAGGACCGGCCATTCGACTTTGACGACCATGCGAGGACTTCATTTTTGGCTCTCAAAGCCACATTGCTATCCGCGGAGGTGTTGCGCATCTACGATCCGCTTTTGCCGACACGTGTCACTACCGATGCGTTCCGCTATGGCATTGGTGCGTCCTCGAGCAACATGGCGGTGTGGATTCGCACCCGATTGAGTACTTTAGCAAGAAAGTGCCTGCCATGCACTCGATTGACGACGCACGGAAGGAGGAATTATTGGCCTTCGTACACGCGCTCAAGCGTTGAGAACATTTTCTTCTCGGTCGACGGCAGTTCCGATGGGTAACGGATAACAATCCATTGGTCTTCTACAAGACCCAAGACGCGGTCAATAGCACGATTGCCCGTTGGATGGCCTTCATCGACCAGTTTGACTTTTTCCCCGACCACATTTCGGGTAAGTCAAACTGTTTTGCGGATGCTCTTTCACGACGTCCGGACCATTGTACCGCAGTCTACTCGACTTTTGAGATTAACGACGACTTGCGGGACAGCTTCATCAGCGGCTACCAAGTCGACCCCGAGTTTTGCGACAAGTACGCAAATTGCTCCTCTCCTAATCCGGCGCCTTCTCACCACCGGATCCAAGAGGGGTACTTGCTTGTCCACACGTGGGGGAAGGACCTTCTTTGCGTACCGAGTGATCCTCACTTGCGTACATGGCTTCTTGGCGAATTCCATGATGCTCCCGCCACCGGACCCTTTCGAGTCAATTGCACGATTGGCCGACTTCGCGAGCGATTTTGGTGGTCCGGCCTTCTCGGCGACGTCACACACTATTGCGAGTCATGCGAGGTTTGTCGACTCTGCAAATCCTGCAACCATTGTTCGTACGGCGAGTTACGACCATTACCGGTCCCTTTGAGGCGAAGGGAAGCGATTGCCATGGACATTACTGGCCCGTTCCCCAAGCACAAGACCAGCGTGGATGGAATTCTCACGGTGGTTGACCGACTCACCAAGTTTGCCATGTTTTAGCCTTGCCGCTATCATGCCAAGGCACCGGAGTTGGCCGAGGTTCTCTATGCCGGTTGGATTCGAACCAAGGGTTACCCCAAGGAAATAGTCTGCGGCCGGGACACTCAGTTCATGTTCGATTTTTGGTTGGCGCTCATCAACCGATGGGGCTCATCTCTCAAGCCCAGTTCAGCTCGCCACCCCAGACCGATGGCCAAACGGAGAGGGCGCACCAGACCGCACAGGTTCTCCTTCGCACTCTCATCCGTCCTGACGAGAAGGATTGGGTTGAGCGGCTGCTGGATGTCGAGTTGGCCTACAACTCCTCCATCCACCCGGCTATCGGGATGTCGCCCTTCGAGTTCGAGCAGGGCTCGCCGGTCACTTTGTCGTTGGACACCATCACTCCACGAACGGACGAGAGAGACGACCATCTTCTTTTCTTGCGTCGGATGCAAGAATTACTTGTTAAGGCACGCGACCAGATGGCCAAGACGCAACAACACATGAGCCAACAGGCCAATCGCCAGCATCTTCCTTGCCCATTCCGCGCCGGCGATCTCGTTTGGGTCTCCGCCTCGGAATTCAGCCTTGAACAAGATATCTCGCGCAAACTCCTCCTGAAATGGATGGGGCCTTGGCCGGTCGTGGCACCCGCTGGGGATGCACCCGAGGGACCTTCCTTCACTATTCAGGTGCCCGCCCACTTGCCCGTCTACCCTGTCTTTCATTGCTCCAAGTTGGCTCTTTACACGCCAGCGGAACATGACGATTTTCCCGGGAGACGTTCGCAAGACCCACCCTCTATGGATGACTTTTAGGAGGTCGGCGACGTCAACTCCCAGCGTCGCCATGGCAACAGGCCAACGGAGTACTTGGTACATTTTCCATGCTGCACAGGCCAACGGAGTACTTGGTACATTTTCCATACTGCACACACCGAGCTGATCATTGGTTGACCCGTGCGGAACTTCAAGCAACAGCTCCAGACGTTCTCGCACGCTACGAACGCAAGATGCAAGGCAAGCCGGTCTCTTCGGCTCCACGCCGCACCTGCATCCAGGTTCCACCTTCAGATCGTCAGCTTCGCCCTCCCCCCGACTCGACTTCATAAGGAGGGGGGGGTGTTTCATGCTGCGCCTGCACACGGGGGCCATTTTCCAGGGCCTGCGTCCCTCAGGCTGAAAGCTTGAAAACCAGGGCCTAGAGGCCCCATGTCTGTTTCAGCCTGATAGCCTGAAAACCAGGGCCTACAAGCCCCGTGTCTGTTTCAGTCTGACAGCGTGAAAACCAGGGCCTACAGTCCCCGTGTATGTTTCAGCCTGACAGCCTGAAAACCAGGGCCTACAGTCTCCGTGTATGTTTCAGCCTGACAGCCTGAAAACCAGGGCCTACAAGGCCTGTGTCTGTTTCAGTCTGACGACCTGAAAACCAGGGCCTACAGGCCCCGTGTCGTTTCAGCCTGACAGCCTGAAAACAAGGGTCTATAGGCCGTTAGGCTTTAGTCAGAAGCAACCAGGAAACGTCCCGGAAGCTTCCTCAGGGTCTAGCACGTTTGGGCATTGGCAAGAGCGGCCTCCTCGACGGGCCAGCACTATATAAGACTGGCCGGCCCTACAGGCCGGAGGTAGTCTTCAGGATTCGGCAGCAGCACTCTGGAGGAGTGCTGCAGGAGTAGTATTAGCGCCAGCAGTAGTCTTCAGCGCTGGGCGCTTTGTAGCGTTAGCAGTAGTCTTCACGTTTGGGCATTGGCAAGAGCGGCCTCCTGGATGGGCCAGCACTATATAAGACTGGCCCGCCCTACAGGCAGGAGGTAGTCTTCAGGATTCGGCAGCAGCACTCTGGAGGAGTGCTGCAGGAGTAGAATTAGCGCTTGCAATAGTCTTCAGCGCTGGGTGCTTTGTAGCGTTAGCAGTAGTCTTCAGCGCTGGGCGCCATAGCTAGAGTAGTACTAGAGAGAGAGAGATTGGGCGGAGGCCAGGGATACTTACCTGCAGCGCCGTTGCTCCAGCTTCATCTTCGAGGTACCTGCAGCACAGCACCATCTTCACAGGTTAGTACCTGACACATGAGAGAGAGAGAGTTCTTCTTCTTCCTCTTCTCAGTCCACCATCTCCTTCTCGCCCTCGCGCTATCTGACTTCACTGCATCAGCAGACTACGAGAGAGAGAGAGAGAGAGAGAGAGAGAGAGAGAGAGAGAGAGAGAGAGAGAGAGA
>BFEA01000005.1:2563089-2575580 GCA_003427395.1 Chara braunii | reverse complement strand
CTACGGAAGTTGCCTCCGCTGGTCGTCCTGTCACTGCTTGTTCATCTGCTGCTAATGCAGTTCCCACTGTTGCGGTTCCCACCGCCGCCGCTTCCACCGCTGTGGTCTCCACTGCTGCAGTTTCTACCACTTCCTGATTGCGTCTTTCTTGAGCAACCTGCGAAGGGGAGCGGCGATAGTGGAAAAGTTCCTCACGAACTTTCTATAATAATTATCTAGGCCTAGAAACAACCGCAACTCTGTCACCGTGCGCGGCGTCGGCCAATCTCTAATCGTCGCTATCTTGCTATCGTCTGGCTTAATGCCATCTCCGTCTAAGACGTGGCCCAAGTACAAAACTTGTGTCTTGGCCCACTCGCACTTCTTTGCATTGATCTTGAAGTTAGTCTCCCTCAACTTCTTCAAGACCTGCCTCAAATGACTCTGATGCTCTTGGAGGGTCCTACTGAAAACCAATATATCATCTAGGTAGACTACAACAAACCTATCTAACCAAGGCCTAAATAAATCATTCATACAACCCTGGAATGTGGCTGGGGTATTGGTCAGTCCAAAGGGCATTCCGATGAACTCATAGTGCCCATATCTAGTCCGAAAAGCAGTCTTGTACCGGTCATCAGGATGAACTTCTATCTGATGATATCCGGATTTCAAATCTATCTTTGAAAAATACCCACAACCTTGCACTCGATCTAAGAGATCATCTATCCTGGGCAGTGGCTCAACATTCTTCGCTGTAATGGCATTCAGACCCCTATAATCGATACACATACGTAACTCTCCCTCCTTCTTGGGGACAAACAAAATTGGTGCTCCAAAAGGAGACGAATTGGGCCTAATCAACCCTTTTCGAGGAGTTCGTCTAACTGCTTACGGAACTCCTCTAACTCTCTTGGGGACATTCTGTAAATCGCACCCTTAGGAGTTCTACTGCCAGACTCTATCTCTATACGGTGCTGGATCGGCCACGACACTACTCCTGTCGGCGGCTTTGCTAAGTCTTTAAACTCTTCCAGTAGCTTGGCAATAGTTGGGTCCATTGGCTTGTCCTCTTTAGGTTCGGTGATAAGCTTCACGTAGGCTATGAAGACCTGCTCTTCTAACTGCTCCTTTTTAACTAATCGCGCGAACGCGGGAGCACTGAGACAACAATGTGCCAGGGAGTTATCCACTCTTGACACATGATACACGCGAACAGTCTTAACTTCGCCTGATGGACTAGGGAGCCTACACTCATGCTCTCTCAAGCGGAGTGTGGCCCCTGCTAACTCTCCCCAGTCCATACCTAGGACTATGTCAAAAGGGAGGCTATCCTCTACGAGGAGAGTCATAGAGTGGAAAACTTTCTCCACCTTGCCATCTTTCTCTAAGCGCAGATATGCCTGAACTCCCTCAACATAATCCTCAACACGCATAGTGCGGTTGTCTGCGAGGATATTGACTATGGGGTCTTCCAACTTTTGAACTTCCAAGCCTAGCCTTAGCTTCTTTAGCGCTCTGCGACTAATATAGCTACGGGTAGCCCCCGAGTCTATGAAGGCCCCTACTCTACTTCTAAAAGCTTCTAAATCTACCAAGACAAGTTGTCCTTTACTCGCCTTCTTCATTTTGGCCCAAGTCGGCATCCTCTCTTTCAACTCTTCTGCCAGACGTGCGAGGGAAGTGCCTAGAAAGACTCTAACACAGGTAGTCTCTTGACAACTAACTAGGCACTGGGCTGCAACCTCTGCCATAGACTCGTGTGGTATGGGAGTTTCCTGGTGGTGCGTGCTCACTTCCCCACATGGCCTAATGGCAGGGGCAGTTGCAACCCCTACCGACGGCTGCCTTTTGACACCTAGGAAGCAAATCGGGCTTCCCTATACTCTGGACAATATGTAATGATGTGGGCAGGATCACCACAATAGATGCACTGCCCCTGCTCTATCCACTGTTGCCACACTCTCTGGTCCAAGCCCAGATCCTCCCAAGGCCGGCCTTGTGGCCAACCTGGGTGCCAACCTCCTCTCTGTTGAGGTGATCCTCCACCTCTTCGTTGTGGTGATCGACTGGGCCACGAGCGATTTGGCGGGGACCTTGACCCCTACCTCCCTCTTGGCAGTTCCCTTGACCGCCAACCCCCTGTGCACCCGGACCTCGACCACCCATGGCCCGACCCCCTTGGCCCTGGCCTCCTCTACCTTGCAGCCCCCCTCCAGTCGTGGCAGCAGCGTACGTCCTCCCCTGGCCTACACTACTGTCTTCCTCCTCTAGCCCCCACTCTATGTGGCTGTAGGGGACTTCGTCAGTACCACCCTCATCTAAAGTAAGGATTAGGTGATCCTTAGCCCTGACCTGTCCTGAGATAGTACGACCCTTCCACTTCTTTCCCTTATCTAAATCCTTGCGCTAGAAAGTGGAAACTGACATGGATTTGGCTTCGAACAGGACCACCTCTCTACTCGATGCATCAAACGTGGTGGTGGTCTGTTGGGTCTTTTCAAAGAAATGCCCTCGTAAGGGCTCTGGCATGGCACGATAAAATAAGTTAACAAACTGGGTCTCAGTGACCCCGTGGTCTGGGATGGCTACCAAATCATCCATAACTGCTTTGAGTGCTCTCACACTCTTCCATTGTCGTGAGTGGATTGTCTGCAGTTTATCAGAGGCCCGGACGCCTCGCGTGACGTCAGCGAACTTCTCTCTCAGGAGTTTGAGAAATTTGGGAAGAGGGGTGAGCTTGGAGTATGCAACGAAATTGTGTTCACAATCGGTTGCTCGCACGAGGGACCTAGCAAAACTGGCCGCTTCGTCTCGTAATGCGTGGAAGGCCACATGACTTGTTCCTCTGACGCAATGTGCTGCAAATACACGTACGTGTTGATACTGGCCTCCCAGTTATCGAAGTTCTCGTCCTTTTTCCCGCCATAAGAGTTAGGAAACTTTAGCTTGACAAGCTCTTTGCGGGGATGCGCCCCAGGCTTGACAGGCTCTTTGCGGGGACGCGCCTCGGCCTCTGCAGCGGCCACTACTTTGGCGGCCTCAGTGGCGCCTACACAGAATTTCTTTGCGTTGTCCTTTGGCTTCCTAACTTTTGTTGTCCCAACATGTGTCATTACATCCCGCACGAAGTCCTTGAAACCAGACCGGATGGAGTGGAGGGCCATATCTTGGGCCCTAACAGATTGATGATGTTCGGTTCAGGCCCTGCCTAGGATCTCGATGCTCCCAAGGATCTTGTCTAATTTAGCCTGAATGTCAGGCTGGGCCTCTACTTCTTGTCTACATGTTTGTAAACCTTCCACTTCTCTGGCCATCCTGTTGGCTTCCTATGTTCTCCTCTTCTTCTCCCTTGCCAGGCGCAACTTCCAGTCCAACCTCTTCTCATTTTCTATGGCCTGGTGTTCTAGAGGATCGCTTGTCGCCTTGATCTCCCTAATTGCTGCTTCCTTCTCCTCCTGAGGTATATACAGCATTGCCTCCTCGTCTTCTCCCAATGATAAATTTGCCACCCATTCAGATATCCTCTTTTCCACCCACGGGTCATCCTCCTTCGTGCCACTGCTTCCTTCTCCTTCCCCCAGTCTTCTCCTTCTGAGGGGCTCTTCTTCGGGCTGCGCCTCCTCTTCAACCTCTTCCTCTACCGCAGCCGTCATTCTCTCCTCCTCTTCTTGTTGCAATTTTTTCATCTCCTCCTCCAACTTCTTCTTCTTCGCCGCCTGCTCCTCGGCCAACATCTTCATCTTTGCCTATCTAAGGAGCTTCTTCTTCTCTTTTCTCTCTCTGAGGATGGCGGCGGCCGGCTCCTCTTAAGCCTTACTATACAGCATGGTGCTCTTCCCGCTGCGAGTGTCAACCATGGTGATAAGTGCACAACTGGACAACAATTTGAAACCTCACCACTTAGACCTCGACACCTAACTGATTGGACCTAGACTCAATCTAGAGGACCACAAAATCCAAGTAGGATGTTGTCAACTAGGGTCTCTAGCCTGGACCTACTCTAAGGCTATCACTACAGGACTTATTGCTGATCAGGAGGCATTTAAGGAGATCCTCCGTAACTCCTCAGGAATTATTTAACGTCGCAAACAGGACGACGCGATCAACAAGTCCTCTCAAGACTTAGACAGCGTGTTGTGCAGCCCACAACTCGGATTTTGGGCCTACCGTGCCACACCGAGCAGCCCGCCGGTCAGTACCGGTCCTTGGGAGGGTTCGTGTCCTCCGGGATAGTCGAGTCGTCAGACACGACCTTTAGCCCTACTCAGCCCTTGTGGGTTTGGTCAACAAGGCTTTATCCTTCATACACGGAGTTCATATCACCTGGACAGAAGAGACTCAATGCAGAAAGAAGAGACTGATAGACTCAGCAAGTACGATAGGGTGAGTGCACATCGATAGGGCGAGGGGATAGGCTAAGGACTTGGCGAGAATATACCAACTCCAGCTTGGTCAAATTCGCAGTCAACAGCCTTGGTCAACGTTGGTCAAATCTCGGGTCAACGTTGGTCAAATCTCGGGTCAGCGCTTCGGTCAACGTTGGTCAACGTTGGTCAACGTTGGTCAACGTTGGTCAACGTTGGTCAACGCCCAAGTCAACTTTGGTCAACCTCGTGGTCAACACCTTGGTCAACCTCCAACTCCGCTATGGCTGCCGCTTTCTTCTTCCTCACCACCCTTCTTCCTCCTTTATTTCTCCTTCCTCGCCTTCATCTTCTTTCACCCCGGCTATGTCTTCCCTCTTCTTCTTACCGGTACCGCTGACTGCATGGGATTGCACTGCCAACTCGATGCAGTCGCACTGCCGACGTAAAGCAGTTGGGCTCACCACTTGCCCACTTGCCTCTGTCCAAACGTGAGACAACTTCGAAAGGCCACTTCCGGACCTTCCGAAAGTCTACGGGCTTGGCCTTTCGAACACTGTAGCAGCTACGACCTTGACCTTTCAGGACTGTAGCAGCTACGAATTCGACCCTTCAGAAGAGCTACAACTACGACTTCTAGAACTCACTAAGACCTCTATCCGACAGGTCTACAGATCGAACCCCTACCACCTATGGACCTACAACAGCCTACCAACTGCAGCATATATCATATCATCCATTCTGAATAGCGAGCATAGGGATCTGTTCTATAACTACGTATCCTTGAATTTCGACTATAATTTATACATGTCTCAAGTAAAGTTCTATCAGGGTTTTCTAATCTTGGAACTCGAAAACTTCAGAACCTCTCCGTTAACTAGTTTGTCGCTTCTTTTAAATTGGTGATATGTGCACGTGGTGGGAGCTGCCAAAAGTTGATTGGCGCAAGGGGCAGGGGAATAATTGTAATAGTCATAGTGCTGCTCTGCAGTTTCTTCAGTGGGTTGTTCTTTAAAGATGTAGGGTGTTCTGGGGGGTTATTGCATAATGTTGAAGAGGCCGTGCTTTTCCAAATTGCAATTGACATTTTGGTAAGTGTGTCATTCATAACTGTAGTCGACTAGATCGGATTGTTCCCGGAGGGCTGAACGGTAAGAAGGGGGTGGGGGGAGCTCTATCTTGCAGGGGCATCACAAGGGGGAGGGTGAATGTCTCAAAGAGGGTAGGGGCGGAGTAGGGGGTTGCCCTATTCTGGGGCAGGGGCTGGTGTGTGGGTCAACATCAGTCCCAGCGGAGGCAGAAATGGGCAAGGGGTGGGGGGCCATGCTTTAGGTGGGAACTGCGTGCTCCTGGGGAAAATGGGGTAGAGGGTTGGTCCTATATTGGGGCCGAGGGAGAGCGGGAGCCTCGCCTCGGCGGAGGCAGCGTAGTGCTGAGGGGTGAGGCGTAGGGGGAGGGAGTGGCGATCTATCTTGAAGAATTATAACATCCGGTTTAGTATTTCTTTTCATTTGGTTCACCTCTCGAGGAGGTTGTAGGAATAGGTGATATCTGGCGAATCATCTTTTATCGTGCATACTACAATGCGTAGGGTGGTTGAAAATTCGGTGGCCCTCGAAGACCGATGCTGGAGCAACGCTGGTCGGAGCCGGAGCCAGGCGGCGCAACTCTGTGACCTAGCTTAGTGGGGGGTGTGAGGCCTGGTAGAGAGATCTGGGGGGCTGTTTGCGGGGGCAGTTTCAGTGGTCATCGGGGGTCATAATTGAAGCAATGCTGGCCGGTGTTTGAGCAAGGTGGTGCAACTCTGTAAACTAGCCTGATGGGAGCATGAGGCCTGGAAGAGCTTTGGTTCGTGCTGAAAACAGCCATGCTGGTGGTGGTCGAAGGTGGATTGATTAGGTTTCACCTATCTGATTCGTGGTTGGGAGGCTTGTTGACACACATTTTCTGAATGTTTTTGAGTTTTCCTTTTTCTTTAATTGTTCTTAGCCGAAGCCGGGTAATGGCCTTGGTAGTTCATTTTTGTATTCTGATGAGGGACACTGGGCCCGGTTCCCTGCCGTGTTGCTCCCCACGAATAGATTGGAGCATCGTCTCAACACGTTGGTTAAACGGGGTAGTGCAGCAGCAGGGTTATGGTTAGAACTTCTCTGCGGAGGGGTTGAGGTTGGACGATGCCAAAGTGGCCAGCATACGGGACGGGCCCAGAGCTCAGACTGTTACTGAGGTCCGATCATTTTTGGGGATGACGGGCTACTATCATCCGTTTGTTAAAAACTATACTCGACACCCCTTGGGAGTGGACTGAAGAGTGTGAAGCGGCCTTCAAGAAATTGAAGTATGCGTTGACGCACTACGAAGTCCTCAAACTTTCGGATCCTGAACAACCCTTTGTTGTGACCACAGACGCCAGCCAATATGGCATAGGCGCGGTCCTTGCGCAAAAGGAGGGGAAAAAGTTGAGACCGACCGAGTATATGAGTAAGAAGATGCCATCACAAAAGCTAGCAAAGTCTACGTATGAGCGTCAACTCCATGCCCTATATAGAGCGCTGGTCCATTGGAGACATTATCTCCTAGGCAGATTCTTCTACGTGAGATCTGACCATGAGACCTTGCGCTGGATCAAGACATAGCTTGTGCTCTCTGGCGCACTCAAGCGATGGATACAAGTGATAGACATGTATGACTACCAACTTGATCCAATCAAGGGAAGGTACAATAAAGTGGTTGATGCACTATCTTAGCGGGCAGATTATCTGGGCGCGCTAGTCACTGATTTTGGCATATCTGACGAACTCACTCGATCACTGGTGGAAACCTATCAAGAAGATCCAGTTTTGTCTGAGATCATTCACAAATTGGAGGCTAAGGATAAAGCCACCTCCGATGAGTTTGTGCTGGTCAATGGATTGTTGTTACTTGATAAGGCAGGAAATAAAAGATTGTGTGTTCCAACTAGTGAGTCTTTGCGTAGTTTATTTCTAGGTGATTGTAATGATGCAACTGGTCATTTTGGCTATAGGAAGACATCAGCTAACCTAGTACAGAGATTCTGGTGGCCAACTATGATGCAAGATGCCAAGAGGTATGTTGAAACCTGCCACAGGTTTGCCAACGGGACAAACCTACGACTCAGGCTCCGCTCGGGCTCATCAAGCCCTTGCCGATTCCTGAAGGTCCTGGTCAGAAAGTGTGAATGGACTTCATGGATACTCTTGTGACCAGCAGGTCCGGGAAAAGGCACATCTTCGTTATAGTAGACCGTTTTTCCAAGTATGCCAGACTAATTGCTATGCCAGAAACTGCTAAGACTAACTACGTCATCAGACTATTTATGGAAAACTGGGTATGGGACTTCGGCCTACCCAAGTCTATCGTCAGTGATAAGGATGTTCGTTTTACCAGCGAACTGTGGCAAAACACAGCCCAGCAGATGGGAACCAGACTACAGATGACATCAGGGAACCACCCTGAGTCAAATGGACAGGCGGAGCAAATGAACCGAGTAGTACAGCACTTGCTACGACATTACATTAAGCCAAGCCAGGATGACTGGGACGAGAAGCTACCACTCGTCGCCAGCCTGTACAACAATGCTGTGCACAGCTCTATCGGCAAGACTCCCAACCAACTGCATCTTGGTTGGAAGCCCAGATCCGCCCTTGATTTCCTCCTACCTGAAAATCAGGTAACTGCAGCACCGGGCAGCATAGAGTTCGCTGTCAGATACGAACAGATGCTGCAACAGGCCGTTGAACACATTAGAACGTCTCAAGATGCTATGATTGCATCTGAGAACAAACACAGACGGCCTGCTAATTTTCAGATAGGAGACAGAGTCTGGGTCAAGTCATCTGAACCGGGACAGGAAGTTGGAATCTCTAGAAAACTAATGCCACAGTATTTCGGTCCGTGGGAGGTCCTAGACATAGTGGGAGATCAGGTAGACGGACCCTCCTATGTGATTCGCATCCCACCACACCTACGCACACATCCTGTTTTCCATGTCTCAAAGCTGGCACGTTTCGCAGAGTCTGCACAGTTCCCTTCCAGACGGTCAATGCTGCCCCCAACCATGGATAGCAAAGGGGACATCGAACAGATCGTGGAGCATCGTGTGATGCCTGTTCCTCGACCACCGGGCAGAGGCCGCCCTCCTAAGCCAAAAATGCAATACCGGGTCAGATTCAGACATCATTTGGATCCCAGCGAAGATCAGTGGTTCACCAGAGAAGAACTCATGAGAACTGCACCTCAAGTCATTGCAAGCTACGAAAAAGATCTCAAAGGGAAGATGCCTGCAGAATAAGAAGACTTCTCAGAGGACTATCGAAGTACAGGATGAGAGAATGCGAGGGTCTGGGTCCTCGGCACGCCTAAGGGCCCCCTGTTGCATACATGCCCGCCCTAAGTGAAGGCGGGCCTAACAAATCAGGAGAGGCCCTCGACTGTCAATTTCGTATGTGGGGGTCCAGACAGTTGCGATGCGCCAATTTGTTAAGGGAAATACAGGCCGAGCAACATAGACATTCCACGACCTTCTAGGCCTTTCCAAGAATGCAGACCCTGGGCGAGAATCGCAGCCTCATACACTCACAGTTGTGAGGCCCAACCAAAAGAGGCCCAGCAGCTGCAACACAAGCGCAGCATCCTGGGGCCTATCGGAAGCTTCTGGGCCCAGGCCAGTCCAGCCAGGCTGCGAAGGCAGGAGGCTCTTTCCATATAGGAAAGAGCTCGCCACCGGCAGCCTCATTCAGGCACTCGCATGCTAGCGGCAGCGCTGCTGGAGCGGACGCTCGTGGGCTGCTGCTGGCGCTGAGAGGCGAGGTGCTAGCACGTGCGGTCGTGCAGGGAGCAGGGCGCAGCTGAGGGCAGCGCCATAGCCCAGCCTCCGTAGCTGGTTGGGCTTGGACTACAGTGAGACTCAGGGGTGGTCTTCGGGTGTACAGAGGGAAGACGTGGAAGTAAGACGGGAGAGAGAGAGAAGGATGATGATGATGATGATGATGTGAGGGCACATACCTGGTATTGGCGATGGTCTGCATGGGCGACATCTTCAAGTATTTCGGAGGCTGCTGACGTCAACAGTTGCATTGTCAATTAGTAGGCCGAGAGTAGCTGTGTAGGAAGTAGGCTGGGCGCCGAGCGCCAAGAAGGGAGATAGGGCCTGGACACTCATGTTGGTGGTGGCGAGATGACATTGGTTTTCAGTGTTCGAATCTTCATTGGTGTTCTATTGGTGCATTCCTGTTTTCTGGCCACTGTGATACTATCTGGCCTTCAATGATTGTGCAATCTGATTATTGATTATTGTCATCTCGCTATTACCCATTTTCCTTGCACATACATCTGGATGAATAAACTCTCTGCAGGTCAGTCAGTCTCGTAATCTGTGTTGCTCCCTGCCAGCATCCGCCAGGAAGTTCAAAACTGTAATAAAGGTAAGGTGTGGATAAGACGTGGAACAACCTGGACAGGTTCTGTGTTGTTGGAAGAATTTTGCTTTTTTCTGCAGGTGTGGACGTGTTTCAACTCCTCTCTTTTTTTTTCTTTATTAAAAAAAAAGAAAAAAGAAACAGACAGCCTTGAGATGTGATCATTGAACCGACCGGCCCAGGTAATTGAGAAGTAGTTTATTTTGTTATTCTGACTGCATCTGGAATCGAACTTGAGTCTGTATTTCATCAGTTCATGGGTGTACCAACTGAGCCTGACAGTGCTATCAATTTTATTTTAACACTACAGTGCCGGTGATGGTTGCAGGAAGAGGAGCAGTCAGGAAAGGCAGACATCGGCGGCAGGGTCTAACTTGAAACTTGAAATAGTTTCATAGTTTTGTTCGAGATGGAAGGGATGGAGTTCAACCCAGGGATGATCATGCTTGGAGGATATGCGGCGGCGCATATGGCTCATGGACTCCATGATTTCTTTGATTTTCCAGGCTCCCTGATCCAAGGGTTATTTGGCCCCAAGACATATCGTGGTGCGGTGGAGATGTCACGACCGTACGTTGATGCGAACCTTGCAGCGATCAGGGCGGCGAATCCATCCAAGGAGAAGACTAGCTGGAGGCAGTCTGCTAAGAGTCCTAAGAGGGGTGCACAACAAGCCAAGGATGAAGTCATTCCGGACATCGCACCATAAGTTATTTTTTAGCAACATCCCCCCAAGTTCCGAACATTCCACGCTAACTTATTTTTAGCAACATCACGTCAAGATTGAATAAACAACAGCAGACGGACACAGACGTAGATTTTCCTGCTATGGTGTCAAAGTGCGATGGAAATGTTCCAACCACGGTGGAGACCTTGTTTATTGATTGTTATATGTCGTTGTTATATATTGCTGGTTGCTGCTTGCTGCTTCAGGGAGTGAATGTGTGTAAACCACCAGTCTACTGATGCAACAATTCCACCATTATGACAAACAAGTTGGCTTAAACCACCAGTACTTCACCCATACATAGGCCGCAGCAAAAAAATAGAGCCGAGGTGTTTCCTCTTGAATGAATTTGGACCGGAACCGCCCGGCCAGTGTGGTGCACCGCTCGTATACAGCCGCGACTTTCAGAAGTACTGGTGGTTTAACTGAGGAAGAGCAGCCGCACTTCCTGTCTCTGTCATGACTCATATCACTGATAGGGCACGTTCAAATGGCCACTTCTCGTGTACTTTTTCCATGTGTCTTGAGAGACTACTGATCATATCACAAGTGAATGATGACAAACAAGTTCATTCAACTGTGGAAGCAGAGCCCCACTTCCCGTTTGCACAATGGCTCATGTCGCAAGTCAACTCGATCCAATGGGCAGTTCTCTTGTAGGTTTTCATTGTTATTTTATTCCATCTCATTTTATCTAAATCATGAGTATGATGGACCCTATTTTGTTTAAACCACCACTACCTCTGACCCTGTTTTTACCGACCCTGAGTTTCACTGCGCACCGAGTTTTGCCGAGCCAGGGTTCAATTGTATTTTCTTTTCTGGTACTCACGGCAGTTACATCCTAGGCTACCAGAGTGGGCCGGGGTCACTTGCCCGCCCGGGCCAAAAAAAATTCAAAAAATAAAATATTAAAAAAATATATATGTGAGGATCAGGGTCCTCGGTAGGCCTATGGGGCCCTGTTTACAGCATTGCCCGCCCTAAGTGAAGGCGGAGGTGCCTGCCCTAAGTGAAGGCGGGCCTGACATATCGCAAGAGGCCCTCGACTGTCAATTTTATATTTGGGGTCCAGGCAGTTGCGACGCGCCAGTTGGTTGAGAAAAACTCAGGCCGGGCAACAAAGACATTTCCACGGCCTTCAGGGCTTGTCCAAAGAATGCAGGCCCTGGGCGTGATTCCCAGCCTCATACAGAGACAGTTGGGCGCCCAACCGAAGGAGGCCCAGCAGCCCAGTAACTGCTGTACACAGGCAGCCTCTTGGGGCCTTCCGGAATCTTCTGGGCCCAGGCCAGTGCAGCCAGGCTGCGCGAGCAGGCCAGCTCTTTCCATAAAGGAAAGAGCTCTCCCCTGGCAGCCTCATTCAGGCACTTGCATGCTAGCGGCAGCGCTGCTGGAGCAAGAGCTCGCGGCTGCCGGCTGGCGCTGAGAGGCGAGGTGCAGCACATGTGGTCGTGCAGGGAAGAAGGGCGCTGCTGTGGGCAGTGCCATAGCACAGCCACCATAGCTGGTGGGGCTTGGACTACAGTGAGGCGCAGGGGTGGTCTTCTGGTGTAAGAGAGGACAGGTGTGGGTGTAAAGTCAGGGAAGGGTGAAGGATGATAATGATGATGATGTGAGGGCACTTACCTTGTATTGGCGATGGTCTGCATGGGCGACATCTTCAAGTACTTCGGGTTGCCGCTGATGCCAACAGTTGCATTGTCAATTAGTAGGCTGTAGTAGCTGTGTAGGAGTAGGCTGGGCGCTGAGCGCCAAGCAGGAGAGTGAAGGGACTCGACTCTTGTGTTGGTGTGGAGAGAGTATGCTCTCCTTGACATTGGTTTTCAGTACTACGAACCTCCATTGGTGTATTATTGGTGCAATGCTGCTCTCTGGACATGGTGTGACTATCTGGCTTTCAATGTGATGGTGTAATCTGGAATTGTCATCCCGCTGTTGCTTATTTTCCTTGCATATATATATATATATATATATATA
>BFEA01000005.1:2526701-2563043 GCA_003427395.1 Chara braunii | reverse complement strand
TACCACTTCCTCTGCTTCTGTACCTCGAATTTCTCATGCTATAGTTTTTACTGGTATAGCTTCCTCTACCCCAGCCCGACACTCGCGTCCTATGTTCCGACATCTTGCCGAATTCACCCCCCTTTCATCCCTTTCTGTGCTTGGCCGTAGACGGCTGCGTTCCTCCTCGCCACCCCCATCTCCTCCACGGTCTCGTTTCAGAACCGATTCTCCGGTTTCTATTCTTCCCATTGTTCCGCCTTCATTGCCAGTGACATTTTCTGTTAGAAACATCGCCACTCCTCTTATTGTGTATCATCGTCGACGACATGCACAACATCGCCACTTGGTCAGGGATCAGCGGCCTGCTTCTTTGTCTTCCCCAATTCTCTCTTTGCCTCCTTCACGGGTTGTTGCGGTTCCATTGTCCCAAACGGATACATCCGCTCCTATGCCTCCTGCAGACAGTGCAGCTGCTTGCACACAGCCACAACATCATGTTTTATGCCCTTCCATGTTCGTTTGTCCCCCAGCTGTGCAACAGGATATGGACCCTGCCCAGAGTAGACTCCCAACGACAGTCCCTACTCACGATGTGGCCCCGAATGCTGAGGGTCTGGGACATGATCAGCTCGGACTGCATTTAACCCCGCAAGGCATAGACCACACGGGAGATTTGCAAATGGCTGACCAGGAGCATATGGATAACCTCGTACTTGTGCCCCACCCTATGTGGCCCCGAACGCTAAGGGACTGGAACGTGATCTGCTTGGACTACATTTAATCCCGCATGGCGTAGACCCCACGAGGGATTTGCAAATGGCTGACCAAGATCATATGGATGAAACGCATACTTGTGCACCACCCTGCGCAGACCCCACGGGTGATCTACAAATGACTGACCAACAAAATCAGCCTGAGATCCCCGCCAATCTCTGTGGTYTGACTGCAACTAATAGCTGCCTTCGCGTTCTCAATCGGCCGTTGTATACACCATCAGATTTCCTTGCAATTGCCCTGCAGCTTGATGTTGATCTGGCTAATCTCGCWAATCCCCCCGAYCTACAGCCAGAGCATCGTAATTACACCAGGGAAGGAGGTTTTACCATTGCTGTCCTAGAAATAGCAAYGAGGAACCGCCAGCTTGAACTACGCCATGCTCTACCATGTGAGCTGTTTAATCCTCCATCCCGCATCTCTGCCTGCATTGTGCATGGGCCTGGCCATTACATGACTATTGTACACGCCTCTGACCATTGGGAGGTGTGGAACGACGGTGTCATGGTCCATGCCATGATTGATATTACTGATTTCTTACTCTATGATGCTGTTCTCTTGCCACATCAAACTGTCCGCAACCTCCTTTATGTCGAAGATCATTCCTCTGGCACCGTAGTGCAGCAGTACAATGTACAGACACTTTGTGACCTTCTCCTTTGCACAGCCACAGACACTGTTGCACTTGGGTGTACTCGCAATCGTCTTTGTCACAATCACTACCACGAGATGGTTTCTGCATCCATGTGTGTACAGGATTGTCCCTCCGTTCCTGACTGCAGTCACCCTCCTCATCCAGACACTATATGTCCATTTTGTGGCCACGGACGCTATGCTGAATGCATGCTCTTTTGTGGGGGGCGTTCTTCCTTTATTCTGGCCTGCAATAGACATGCTATTTGTCAGGAATGTATGGTTGGCATGCTTAATGCCAGCCGTCGTGGCAATTGTTGTTTTGAGAATGCTCAGTTAGGTCTTCCATGCGCTCRTCCACCCCATCCTTACAATGTGTGTCCTTTCTGTCGTCAAGGACAACCTCATTCTTGAGCTTTTCCTTGTGTTTAACACCTTCCCCTTCACTCTGCCTCTCTCACAGCGTGCAAGTGGGCTGTTATGGCATACGGGGATGGGGGCAGCTCGCGCTCAACTTCGTCAACGTGGCGAGCCTTGTACGTGAGAGGCACAGTGGAGGTGGAGTTCACGGAAGAATGAGAAATTTAATGGTTTCAATCTGACCTTGTTTTTTCTTTTTGTTTTTCTTTTTCTTTTTATTTTTGCATGTTATCACTGTGCCCGTTTTTTGCTTTTATTCTTTTTTCTGCAAAGTGCGCTCTTTTAGTTTGTAGTGATGTGACAATATATTCTCCGATGTTGCTAGCCCTCTGCTCTTGCAGATTGAGCGGCGAGCATTGGGCCTGTACAACCAGACACTTACTTTTTTTGTGGAAGACAATCTATTCTTTCTCTTATCTCCTACATCTTTCTTTTTATGTTGTTCTCACCCCCTTCCTTAACGACTCTCYTGCCTCCTTCGCAGGAGCTGTATGCCTATTTGGCTGGTTTCATGGTGAACTCGGCTCCTCCATTGTTTCTTATGACAAATGTTGTTACAAAAGTTCTGCATGGTTGTTTGTCATTTTTTGGTAAGTTTGGTATTGTGACCATGTTCATTTCTGTTGTACACCCCTTACATGGACATTCGTGATGTACATTCCGTCTTGTCTATGTGTTGTGTACAGCTGTTATGTACACTTTTTCCTTCAGTGCATGATGTGATTGTGATGGCGGTCACCGCAAGGGCACGGGTTGCACCCCTTTCCCGTGCAGTGGGTATAGTTACGGCCCGCCTAAGGAGGGCACGGGTTGCACCCCTTTCCCGTGCAGTGGGTATAGTTACGGCCCGCCTAAGGTTGGTCAGACCCGGGCGGCTGCCTCCATGCCCACTCACCTCTTGTTCCCTGTTCTTTGGGATAATCCTTCTACGCTGGCTCATGCATGTGTCAGTTGCTTGGTGACATNTTTAACACCTTCCCCTTCACTCTGCCTCTCTCACAGCGTGCAAGTGGGCTGTTATGGCATACGGGGATGGGGGCAGCTCGCGCTCAACTTCATCAACGTGGCGAGCCTTGTACGTGAGAGGCATAGTGGAGGTGGAGTTCAAAGAAGAATGAGAAATTTAATGGTTTCAATCTGACCTTGTTTTTTCTTTTTGTTTTTCTTTTTATTTTTATTTTTGCGTGTTATCACTGTGCCCGTTTTTTGCTTTTATTCTTTGTTCCGCAAAAAGCGCTTTTTTAGTTTGTAGTGATGTGACAATATATATGTGTTTGACAATATATATATATGTTTTTAATTCGGTAAAGAATTTTGATGTGACCTGAGGCAAAAGTTGTTCAGTTTTATTTTTCTGCATAACATATGTTTTTTTTTTTATGTTTTGGTTTTTGCAAGGAAGATGAGCAATAGTGAGCTTCAGCAATTAAACAGCATCATACACATAAGACCAGATAGTTGTGACCTCGAACCAAAAACAGAATTGCATCACGAGTTTCACCAAATAAGAGTACACCAGAAGCTCATAATTGACAATGCTGGAATAGTCTCATCATCATCATCAACGACGAACCAATGTTGATATCCTATCTGGCGCTCGGCGCCCAGACTACAGATGGCAGATCCTATCTAGCCTAGACTACAATGCCGAAGATGACGACAACAGTTCTCCTGAAGTACGAGCAGATAGCGGCCAATGCTGCACGCTTCCAGCACCAGGTATGTCTCTCGCATCATTCACAACCTCGTTCCCCAACACACAGATGCGACATGCACCCAAGGACCACCAAGCGCCACACCCAGCTAACAGCAGCGCAGCTTGGGTATGGCTGCCTGCTCCTTCCAGCTCGCGCGTGAGCGCGTGAGTGCTAGCCAGCTTCAGCACAGCAGCGCTTGCGCAGCATGCAGCCAGCACCCGAATGAATAATGCGGAGGCAGACCCTTTGCTATATGGAAATGGCCTGTGTGCGTTCTGTCCCAGGCTGCGTTGGGCCTTTCCAAGAAGCTTCCGGTAGGCCCTGGTAGATTGAGGCGCAGACAAAAAGAATTGGCTCAGGGCTCCTGACAGTTACCTGTGTCGAACTGCCCACAACCTGAGTTGGGCCTATGCTGCGAATCTCGCCCAGGGCCTGACTCAGATGCATTTGATAAAGGAAACCAGGGTCTGGGCCCTTCCAACCAACTGGCGCAGTGCAACTGCCTAAATTTTCCCCAATTGCGAAATAGTCCAAAATAGGCCTCTGAGGGTCTGCCGAGCTTGCCTTCACTTAGGGCGGCCGACGCTGTTGCAAATAGGGCCCAGTGGGGCTTATCGAGGCCTTGTGCCTCGCATTCCCTCCTCCATACTTCGCTAGTCCTCTGAGAAGTTCAGTCTTTGATAATCTGGCGCTTTCCTTTCCGTAAAGACTTCTCATAGTGGGCAACTACCTGTGGAGCGGTCTGCAACAGTTCCTCCCTTGTGAACCATCTGTCCTCCCTTGGATCAGTGTGATGTCTGAACCGAACTCGATACTGCAGCTTCGGTTTCGAAGGACGTCCTCTGCCTGTTAGTCTTGGAACTGGCATCTCCCGGTGGTCAACAATATCATCAATGTCGACCTCTCCATCCATGGTTGGGGGTAGCATTGAGCGACGAGATGGAAACTGATCTGTTTCTTTAAAAGGTGCAAGCTTTGAGGCGTGGAAAACAGGATAAGTGCGTAAGTGACCAGGGATGCGAACAACATAAGACAGCCCATCTGTTTCCTTCCCAACAACATCCAGAATCTCCCATGGTCCAAAGTATTGTGGCATGAGCTTGCGGGAGATCCCGTCCTCCATGACTCTCTCTCCTACCTGAAACGTGGATGGGCGGTGTTTGTTCTCAGACTCTATCATCGCCGCCTGTGCTTTGTGCATCTGCTCAACAGCCTGCTGCATCAGCTGCTCATATCGATAAGCAAACTCTAAAGTCCCAGGTGCAGCATGGGGCTGGTTCTCAGGTAGTAAGAAATCCAAGGTCAGTCTAGGCTTAAAGGTTAATAGCAGATTATTCGGGCTCACGCCCGTTGCACTGTGGACCGCGTTGTTGTACAAGCTGGCAATGAGAGTCAGTTTCTCATCCCTGTCTACTTGATTTGGCTTGATGTAATGCCTCAGCAAGTGTTGTACAGCGCAGTTCAACTGTTCTGCTTGCCCATTCGCTTCGGGATGGTTTCCTGATGTCATCTGCAGCTGCGTTCCCTGTTCTGCAGCTGCGGCTTTCCACAGTTCACTTGTGAATCACACATCACGGTCACTGACTATAGACTTTGGCAATCCAAAATCTCTAACCCAGTTCTCTTTGAACAGCTTAATCACATGCTCAATCTTCGCTGTCTCCGACATTGCAACTAACCTAGCGTACTTACTAAACCTATTCACAATAACAAAGATGTGTCTCATTCCGCTCTTGCTGGTAACCAGCGTGTCCATGAAGTTCATGGATAGGCTCTCACTAGACCTTTCCCAAATTGGAAGGGGCTTGAGGAGCCCAAGAGGGGCCTATGTACGGGGCTTGTCTCTCTGACAGACCTGGCAAGTCTCCACGTACAGCTTAGCATCTCTCATCATCGTGGGCCCCCAGAACCGCTGCAACAAATTGGCTGCAGTCTTCTTGAAACCAAAATGGCTGGTGGCGTCATGACATTCTCCTAAAAATAAACTACGCAAAGACTCTCTATTTGCGACACACAAACGTTTATCCCCTTCTGAAGGAACAGCAAGCCGTTGATCAACTCAAAACTCGGTAGAAGTCTTCTTATCCTTCGTCTCAAGTCTGCGTACGATCTCAGATATGAACTGCTCCTCGCGATAGGCTTCCACCAAAGAACAAGTAACATTGTCCGTAAGGTCGAACTCAGTAATCAACCCACCTGAGAAATCAAGTCTACGCGACAAGGCATCAACAACCTTGTTGTACTCCCCTTTCAGATACTGCGGGTCGAAGTCATACTGCTCAATGACTTCGATCCAATGCTTCAGAGCGTAAGAGAGCACCGACTGAGTTCTCATCCACCTCAAGGTTTGATGATTAGTCCTGAGGATGAAGAACCTCCCAAGGAGATAGTGCCTCCAATGGGTCAGAGCCTTGTAAACCGCATAGAGTTCCTTCTGATAGGTGGACTTGGCCAACTTTTGAGACAGCATCTTCTTAGACATGTACTCGACAGGCCTTAACTTTTTTCCCTCCTGTTGCACAAGTACGGAACCAATGCCATATTGACTGGCATCCGTGGTTACTACAAACGGTTTATCAGGATCAGGAAGTTTCAAGACCTCGTAGTACGTCAACGTATGCTTGGATGTCTGAAAGCAACCTCACACTCATTTGTCCACTCCCGTGGGGTGTCAAGGCGGGTCAGATCAGTCAAAGGGGCAGCCACTATACTATAATTCTTCACGAAAGTCCTATAGTAGTCTGTCATCCCTAAGAAAGATCTCATCTCAATCACAAGCTGACGACGTGGCAAATCACGAATGCTGGTCACCTTCACGTCATCGGGCTTCAATCCCTCCGCGGAAATCTCATGACCCAAGCACAAGACATGGGTGCGGCCAAAGTCACACTTCTCACCGTTGATCTTGAACTTGTGTTGTCGCGGAAGACTAAGGACTTTGTCCAACTGCGCAACGTGCTCCTCGACAGTCTTACTAAAAATAAGTATGTCATCGAGGTACACGATGACAAACTTATCCAAGTAGTCATGAAATATCCGATTCATGGCATGCTGAAAGGTGCCAGGAGCATTGCAAAGGCCAAAAGGCATCACTACAAACTCGTACAGACCGTACCTGGTCTGAAATGTGGTTTTGTGTTGATCCTCAGACCGGATTGCAATCTGATGGTACCCGGACTTCAGATCTATCTTACTGAAGTACCGACACCCTTACACTCTATCTAGCAAATCATCGATGCGCGGTAGGGGCTCTTTGTTCTTTACAGTGATGGCATTGAGGCCTCTATAGTCAATGCACATCCTAAGTGTTCCTTTCTTTTTCTTTGGTACAAATAAGACTGGTGAACCAGAAGGAGAAACAATCGGGAGGATCCACCGCTTTTCTACGAGTTCCTTGGGTTATCGACGAAGCTCGCCAAACTCACCTGGAGACATCTGATAGATCCGACCCTTTGGGATGCTAGACCTTGGGATAATCTCTATCGCGTGGACGACCTCCCTCTCAACAACCCCTGTCGGCTCTTCAAATAGATTAGGGTACTTAGCAACTACTCCCTCTATCTCCGGCGACATTTTCACCGGCTCGCTTGCATCAAAAACATAAACTAGATATATACCCTCCTGATTTTGCTTATCGTAATTACAGAACGCGGCTGCACACATGCATCCGCGGGACTCTATCAGACTACTACCTTTGAACTTATGTAATCTGGCGGTCCCCCCACCTGGCAAAGTGTATTTGACCACTTTTCGGTCCCAGTCAAACTGGGGCTGTGCCACAGAGAGGTAGTACATACCTTACAACATATTCATGGGAAATTCATCGCTCACTAGGAACGAGCCGTGACGTCTTAATTCCCCTTCCGCGTACGGGAAACATCACTTGACATCCTAGAGGTAGTCGTTGACTACCATGCGTTGTTTGTTGGCACAGGTCGACTCCACAGGTTGACTCAGGTGCTGCACTTGCCCCTATAAGCCCAGCCTCTTAACGCGCGCGCGACTTATTAATTTCCTAGTCGAGCAAGTGTCATAATAGGCCCCGGCCTTGCGGCCGCCAACGACCACCTCACTGACGAACATCTCACCCTTCAGGGCTTTGACCAATGTCGTCCAAGAAGCTAGTGGGGCTGATCTAGACCACTCCTCCTCTAGCTCCTCTAAGGACTCAAACACATTCATCGAACAGAGGCTCGATGGGTCTGAATGTGTTTGGGGGACGACGCTGAAGTCAATAGCTTGGGTCATCTCTCGAGATGGTGAGGGTGTGTTACCACATCGACCCTAGCAGGAACAGCTACTATTCCTACTAGCCCGACGTGTTTCCCGGAGCAGTGCCAGAAGTACTAGCTACATTGCTACCGACGGGATGGGAGGATCCCAACGCCTGCCCCATCGTAAACGGGATTTTTTCGGTCACCTTCTTGTTTCGGCACTTGAATTGGTTATGACCATATTGGCCACAACGGATACAAGCCTGCCATGTGTACCGATCTCTCCACTTGTCCTCAGTGAGACCCGCTTTGTCCCATGGAGGAGCATTGGGGTCAACTTGACTACTTGACCGAGAACCTCCACGGCGTCTACCGGGCGCCTTACCTTTTTGTGCTACGGCAGCGACAACTCCACCCCCTGAAGCTTCTACGCTGCCAACCTCTGAACCTACTCCCTCGTGGAAGTTGATGTCTAACTCGATGGTTGAACCATCATTATCAACAAACATAATGCGACCCTTCGCTTTCCAGTTGGGAGGCAGTGTTTTCTTCCTACCATCCGCTGTGGGATTATGTCCATGCCCTATCTTTGCCTCCTCCACCCCCTGAAGCTTCTACGCTCCCAGCCTCTGAACCTTCTCCCTCCTGGAAGTTGTCGTCTAACTCGATGATTGAACCATCATTATCGACAAACATAATGCGACCCTTCGCTTTCCAATTGGGAGGCAGTGTTTTCTTCCTACCATCCGCTGTGGGATTATGTCCATGCCCTATCTTTGCCTCAAGGTCTAGGGCCTTCTTGCTGAATGAGGGAAAGTTGTGAACATTGATGTTGGCCTCACCTACCAACTGATTCCTAAGAGGCATAGGAAAGCATCTCAGGTATGAGGTGAGTAAGACCTGGGGGTCATAGCGCACCCAGGGACACAGACCAGACGCTCTACAGCGTCAGTGGCCTCCCTAACTGACTTGAACTGCCACGTGTGCAGTTTCAGGATCGCGCCAGTGGCTTTTTGGGCCTCCTGAGGATCATGCCACCTGTCTTCCACCATCTTTAGGAAGTCCTCCAGTTTTTGGTGGGCTGCCCAAGCGAGAAAATCATGATCGTACCCCTGTAACTGCACTAAACCACTCAACCATCTTGCTGCACTTCCCTCTAGGTAGGATGCAGCCACAAGCACTTCCTCATGCGGCAAGGTAAGCTTACACTTGACATAACCGACACTGCCCTAAACCAAGTGTCGAGCTCTTCGCCCCTCTTATCCCCTGTGAAGGGCTTAGGAGCAGCGATGGTCGTCTTTGGTACCCACTGACTTTGTCCCGGTATCTGCACCAATCGAGACTGTGGACCCTGTGGCGCAGGCTGCTGCACTAATTGCAGGGGCTGTGTACCATGCGGCTGTACAGACTGCGAGACAACAAGTTGCGTTGTGACTACAATCTGCAACGGAGGTTGGGAATACATTGTCTGTACAGGAACCTGCAAACTAGGACCTGCTGAGAACCCGCCTGTCAAGGGCATACCCAGGGTAACGGGTTGGACCGATGCATATGGGGATACCCCAGTCACCGGTGGGACAAAAGGAGGAGGTTGTGCAACGGGCCAGGCACCTGGCCTGAACGGCGATGGCGCAGCCTGCGCTCGTCCGACCAATACGGCTAAACTCTTCTAAATGTCCTGAAGGAGAGTCATCTGGTGGTCCTGCATTTCAAGTACATCTAGCAGGACGGACCATATGGTCCTCACATCATTAGTCATATGCGTCAGGTCCATCTCCTCTAACTCACTAACGTTCGCTTGCCTTCGCTGCATCCTGGTTCTTCTTCTAATCATTTTCTCTTTCTCTGCCTTAATCTCTCCTAACGCCTGTTGTAGCTGTGCCTCGCGAATCGCTACTCGTTGTATGGCAACCTCCTCGGGGGTGAACACTATTGGCTGGCTTGCCACAACGCGAGTGCACTGACTCACGGTCTGGGCGACCATTGACCCAACAGAACCTGAACTACTAGCCTGAGAAGTTTGTTGCGCGGCAGTGGCCATGACTGCTAAAGTAGCGGCCTTGCTTGCGAATGCCCTACTTTCCTTTGTGGCCCTAGCTCTTCTTTGCTGCTGCAGCGAAACAAGTATTTGTTGCCCTCTGGTTCTGATGCCAAATGGGCAATTGGGTTTCTGGCCGATCGCAAGATCCAGTCGTCCTCTCTAGTGTCCTCCCTGTCGCTCATAAGCTACAACACTATACACAGACTGCACTAGAACACTCGAGATGCCTACCGCACCATAATGTATATGTAAGGAACCTGTCATTTCACTGCTTGCTGGAGTGTATCACTTCGCATGCATTGATGTCAAGACATAGCTAGAAAAACGTCACACAAAGCCAAGTCGAGATGAGATAAGAACCAGAAAACGCAACTCATATTATCAAAATCACATTATATAAAGAGTATCTCGAGTTCAAGAGTTCAGCGCCAACAGATCACAAGTCGCCTTCAATCAACCGCCAACATAGGGCCTGGCTCTGCCAGCGTATGCCCCAGATCACAGGTATGGCGCCAGCAGGTAAGTTACCACCATATCCAACTTAGGAACTTGTCTTCCCTCTCTCTTCTCTCTCAAGATCTTTGTTCTGATCCTGTCGTCTCATCATGCATGCACACTCCCTACTTACGAGAATCTACTTTGAATGTTACTCACTAGTACCTGCTACTAACCCTTCTACCTCTACTAATATAGTTGGCGCAACTATGGCTGCTTCTGCCAATCAGCGCCCAGCACATCTCCTTCCTGGCGTAGCTCTCAAGCCAGCGCTCTCTCCCTGCACTCTAGTGCACAAATGCCACAGCACTTGCACGCATCAATGCCAATGGAGAATATGTCGTGTAGGGAGGCTGGCCTAGTGTTGGCCTCCCTTTGCGAGGTCTGAATCAGTCCTCCTTGGGTCCTTGCCCAGTCCCAGACCACCGCAGAATGTGTCCCAGTACCTTTGCCTAATGTCTGCTGCTGTTGCGGCTTTTAGGCCTGAATTTTGGACTTCCAGTCTGTATTTAGACTTCCCTTCTGACTTTAATCTGGACTGGGACCTTTGTTTCTTTGACTCCTTTACGAGCAGACACATCTATTGCTTGAACAGACACTTTTACTGTACGAACAGGCACATCTTTTGCACAAACAGACATGACTTGCACACCCCTTGGATGAACAGATGTGACCCCCACAACTGAATGTTGCAATTGTTCGTCCTGGGGCACGACTGTGACCTTTGACACAACTCTTCACTTAGTTAGGATGTGACTTTTGACCCAGAGAACATGTCATTTGATCGACTTTTCACGAGATAGGCTATGGTCGAGCGACCCCATAATGTTGCGTTCGTCATTCAGGGTCTGAATCGGGTAAAGACCCTTTTACTCTCGCCGGCCTAGTTTTGAAGTCTTCTGAGATAAACCTTCATCTCCTCTTCTCGCTCTTTCGTAAGCAGACACAATATGAGGTGCAGACTTGATCAATTCTTCTCTTGTGAACCAGCGATCTTCACTGGGGTCCTGATATGCAAATCTTACTTTATATTGTCGCAGGGGTCTACCTCTACGTCTAGTCTGAAGAGTATTTTCAGCAACAATCTTATCCACATTATATTTCTCATCCATACTAGGAGGTATCGCCGATTTGCGACTGGGAAATAACTCATTTGTCACGCAAGGTAAAAACTTTGAGGCGTGAAACACTGGATATGTATGTAAATGCAGAGGAATCCCAATCACATAAGAAGGTTCATCCACATCTGCAATCACATCTAAAACCTGCCAAGGTCCTCTGTAGGCGGGCAGTAACTTTTGAGAGATGTTTTCTTCAGGAACGAACTCTTTAGACTTAACCCATACTAGATCACCTACAGCAAAGTGAGAAGGTCTCCTGTGCTTGTTTGTCTGTTCTATCATCTGACGTTGTGCCTTTGCGCGGACGCCATCCCAAATGCAACTCCATAGGAGTCCTGCATGTAGACAGGTGAACAGAGTTATTATAGGCACTAGCAACTTTGGGCAAATGCTCGTCCCAATCAACCTGGTTGGGACGTATATACATGCGCAACGTTCGCTGCAAAATCTTGTTCATTTGCTCAGTCTTGCCATTTGTCTCAGGGTGTCGTCCTGACGACATTGTCAACTTAGAGCCATAAATTTTCATTAGTTGTTGCCATTGTTCAGTTGTGAATCGCGAATCTCTGTCACTTACAATCGTCAAGGGATGTCCATAATCCTTCACGCAGTGGTTGAAGAATTCTCGGATTACCAATTCCGTTTTTGCTTCTGTTGGCAATGCTACGAAGACAACATATTTACTAAACCTGTCAACGATAATCATTACTTGCGTTTTCTCATTCCTGCCCTTCACCTTAGTGTCCATGAAGTCAATGGACACACAGTCTCCTGGACCGGTTGGGATCGGCAAAAGTTTCAATAGACCGAGGGGAGGCTGAGTAATGCTCTTATTTCTCTGGCATACTTGACAGCCCTGCACATATGCAATGCAATCGGGTTTCATGCGAGGCCACGTATAGGAACGTAATAGATTTGCATAAGTCTTATCCGCCCGAAATGACCTTCAGTGTCGTGACACTCCCCCAAGATCAGACTTTTGATCTCTTCCACATTTGGAATACAAAGTCTATCACGCACATCCGTTCTTTCAAACAACAGCCCTTGCGTAGGAAACTCTTGTGGTGCTTCCTGCACATGTTTAAACATAGCGCCATAGACAGGATCAGTGAAATACGCATTTCTAATGTTTTCCTGTAAATCGGTGCCTACATCTAGATATGTTACAATTGCACCAAAGAAGTCAGATCTTCGACTCAGTGCATCGGCAACAACGTTATATTTTTCCTTGACTGGCTTCAGTTCAAAATCATCTTGGTCAATCTCAGCAGCCCACCTAGTCAACTTAGGCGTCATCCGGACCTGCGTTTTAAGCCAGCGAAGTGTCTCGTGATCCGAGTACACTTTGAAGTGGCGTCCTAAGAGATAGTGTCGCCAATAATCTAGAGTTTCTCGGAGAGCAAATAACTCTCTCTCATACGTAGAAGCGGGGACCTTCTCATTAGGCAGTTGTCGGGATATAAACTTCACAGACTTGTATCCATTCCCATCGTCCTGTTGGAGTACAACGCCTATCCCGTACTAACTGGCGCCGGTTGTAACGACAAAGGGCAAAGAAGGATCATCAATTTTTAAAACCGGGTAGTTAATCAGACATTTCTTTAGGCGTTTAAACGAACCCGTACAGTCTAAGTCTCACTTCCAGATTGTTTCTTCTTAAGCGATCTCCGAAGGGGCGCAACAATTATCGTGAAGTGTCTAACGAACTTCCGATAATAGTTGGCTAATCCAAGGAACGACCGCAACTCAGTCAAAGTGCGGGGGTTAGGCCAATCCTGAATTGCTGCAATTTTTGCGTCTTCCGGTTTGATTCCATCACCATCAAGCATATGCCCTAGATATAAAACTTGACGCTAAGCCCACTCACACTTCTTTGGGTTTAATTTCAACTTTGCCTCATGCAATTTATTTAGCACAAGTCGAAGGTGCTCACAATGTTCTTTCGGGTCTTTACTAAAAATCAAAATATCATCAAGATAAACAACAACAAATTTATCAAGCCACTCGCGAAAAAACTCATTCATCGTTCTTTGGAAAGTTGCAGGGGCATTTGTAAGACTAGAAGGCAATAAAATGAACTCATAGTGCCCATACCTTGTTCGAAAGTCAGTCTTGTATTGGTCTTCTGGCTCTACCTCAATGTGATGATAGCCAAACTTTAAATCAATCTTAGTGAAGTACTTGCTACCCTGCACTCGATCCATCAAATCATCTATTTTCGGCAATGGGTCAGCATTCTTAATTGTTATATCGTTCAATCTTCTATAATTTATGCACATGTGGACCACGCCATCTTTCTTTGGCACAAATAACACTGGTGCACCATAAGGCGAGGAGTTAGGTCTTATCCATACATTTTCCAGCATTTCATCAAGTTGGGTTTGATGTTCGTCCAACTCTTTGGGTGACATTCTATATATAGGTCCCTTACGAATCTGACTTCCTAGTTCAATCTCAATGCGATATTTGATAGGTCTCTAAATTACATCGCTTGGGGCCTCTGCCGCATCTGCGAATTCCTTTAAAATCCTTTCAACCTCTGGGGTTTGACCTCTTCTTTAGCTTCACCCTCCTTCACTGGGCGCACACATGCAACAAAAACTTGATCATACAAGTTATACCTTTTCACATGGCGGGCGAACACGCGGGCACTCGTACAACAATGAGCCAAGTTGTTGTCCTTACCAGACTTATGGAATAGGCAAATTTCCTTATTTCCACCCTGCGGACTTGGGAGCCAACACTCATGATCCCTTAACTTTATGTCCGCATAGCTTCATCCCAATCCATGCCTAAAAGAATGTCAAAGAAAAGATTATCTTCCACCAAGAGAGTCAGAGAGTGGAGAACGCGTTTCACCTTCCTCTCTGCTTCGAACCGGCAGTGTATCTGGACCCCTTCAACATATCTATCTATTACAGTTATAGTACTATTAGCTAGTTTACTCATTACGGGCTCATCTAACTGTTTTACGTTAAGCCCGAGTCGCAACTTTTGCAAACCTTTTTTTACTTATATAGTTGCGCGTTGACCCACTGTCAATCATACCTCCAACTCTTACTTTATTTACTTATAGATCTGCAATTATTAACTGTCCTTTTCGTTTCTTCATTTCACTCCGAGCTTGGCAACGAGTCGCCAACTCATCACCCATACCAGCGAAGGATCCACCTAGAGAGGTACACACACTTACTACCTCTGGACAGTGTACTAGGTGGGGACTGTTTGTCTTTTCAGTTTCTGCCTGATGAAACTTCGGATGGGAGGATGTCTTTCTGTTTACATGCGAAGTTCCGGTAGAGGCAGCTGAAACCTGTACTTGTTGTTCTCTTTTGGTTGTTTGTAGTCGGAACAGAAGGGAACGATGTGGTTGGGGTCACCACATTTGAGGCATTGATCGGTGACCTTTATGTCCTACCAAACTTTCTCGGTCTCCATCTTCTCCTCCTCCTCCTCCACCGCTGCCACAAATTATTTTTTCAATCACGGCGGGAGTAAAGGTTTGGTTGATGTGATCATCTAATTTTTGAATATATGATTGTATATGTTGATCAACATCTTTGGCGGACTTTTGCATGAAGGTGTTCCAGACTTCCTCAAACTCATATTGGTAGGTTTCAACTTTTTGCAACGTTCTGTTCATTGCTTCTAGCTCTTGCTTTGTATGCAGAACTATTTCTGTCAAGAGGGCTAGTTTTTCTTTTGTTGCAGCTTACTTATCTTTCTGGTCTTGCAGTTCTCTTTGTAGCCTTGCACCCTCTGCTTGCAACCTTTTCCTTTCGTTAAGCTCTTGCCGCTTCGCTGCTAACATTTTAATATGCAGTTCCGCGCGTTTTTCCTCCAGCAAGAGTTCTTTTTCCTTTTGGTCTTTAATGGATGCCAGTTTCGCAACGAACACATCTCTTTCCTCCTCTGTTTCTTCAATTCGATCGTTGGAATATGCATATTGATCATACCAATCCAGTGGTTTGACTTGGAGTCCCCCACCTGTCTGGCTAGTTTCTCCCCTTTCTGTCCGTCGCCTGATGAGCCTATCATCAGCAGGTTCATCTGCTTCTTCTATAGTTTGTAGTTCTTCCTTCAACTCTTTTTTCAACTTTTCTTTTATTTCTTTTTTCATTCTTTCTTCTTCCATCTGCACTTTTTTCTTTATTTTTTCTTTTTTTTTGTCTTTTTGTTTCGTCTTTTCAGCCTGACGACGTTCCACTTCAGCCTGTTCTGCAGGAGTGGGCCTTGGCTTCACAGCACTAGATCTCATCATCATCTGGAAGGTGCAAACTCTCCCGAAGCCCAGGGGAAAGAAGACTCTCAACAAGGGGCCCATCAAAACGGAGAGGGTCAACAACCCTTGCGTAGGGTAGTCGTCCATGATGAAACACAACACAGGTACCCCTCCGCTGTTCCCACCAGGTAAGACCACCACTAATTATCCTTGATCTAATCTAGCGTGGATGATTTTTTTCTTTTTCTTTTTTTAAACTCTGGATATCGCTGCTTCAGAAATGACAAATTTCAGAACTTTTTAAACTTCAATATACAATAAGACTTTTTCACTTCTTCTACCTTGCTTGTTGTCTGTCTTCAACTTCAACACAATGGGATTGGTACATACACTTGTCTGGTTTTGTTTTCCTTTCGTTTATCTTTCTTTTATAATTAATAAGTCTAATGTTCTTCGCAGGGATGGAGTATAGTCTTACAACTTCAGGAGAGATTAAATTCGTTCAGATTACTTATACCTTAGACTCTCTTTGCTTCTGATGTGGCAGTCTGCCACAAATACCTGACTCTGTCCTATCTTCTACTACTCCCTCCAGCGCAGATGTCAGATCAGACGTCAGGGAGATGAGAACAGACGACTCTGACAAGATTCCCACTTCTACCCTTACTTCAAGACCACACTGGATCCCAAGTGACTCGACCAGACAACAGCAACAACGACCACCAGAGAGGTAGGGGGAGGTATAGGTACTCGACACACAATCAGCATGCAGTCGGGTAAGGGGTAAGAAGTTCTTCTCTCTTCTGAAATCGTTGATGAAGTCTCCTTGATCGCTCCAATTGCTCCAATCGCTCCACGCGCAGGTAATAATCTCCTCCTTAGCGTCTTCCTCTTCGGC
This sequence comes from Chara braunii, assembly GCA_003427395.1. Classification (NCBI taxonomy): domain Eukaryota; kingdom Viridiplantae; phylum Streptophyta; class Charophyceae; order Charales; family Characeae; genus Chara; species Chara braunii. Next base: position 2,546,546 of record BFEA01000005.1, on the reverse strand, counting down.
TTACTTCCCCCTCCTATTCCAACCACTCTCTTCTCACACTTCTACCATAGCCAACATTTTCAAGTCAACATATTCTTCTCGTCGGCCTTACTCATGCCAGCACTTCAGTGAGCGCAACGAGTTCTGCTTCGACACCAAATTGCAAGGAACCTATGCGCTCGACACCGGTACAACAGCTCTCTCTCGATTCGCCCTGTATTGCCAACTTGCCAGGCGGGAATGAATCTCTCGTTATACCGCAAATGGATTCACTCCCTTCTGATAGTAACTGCGGCCTCCTCCTACGGGCGCAGCCCTAGACAGGTAGACAGGTTTGATCCCTCCCTCTTCTCTCTCTCTCTCTCTCTCTCTCTCTCTCTCTCTCTCTCCCCAAGCGACGAGCAGGCAAGTCTTCAGCCTTGCGACTCTCTGGCGCTACTGCGATCGATGGAATGAGAAAAATCGAAGTGTCGATCAGGCAGGTCTCTGACTCCACGTGGCTGGCTGCGCACCTCTTTGCCTCGCACCTACACCCATTTTTTCATATGAACTTCGCTCCGCCCACCAGCCGGGTAAGGGCGCAGTTTGGCACTGTAGCTCGAAGCTCGGTTCGCCCCGCATCTCCTACTCAGTCGTGCACCCATAGCTTAGCGGGAGGCGCCTTCCTTCGATAAGATGGGCAATGCACCGAGGCAAGTATGAGTACGACGACTCATGAGGGCGACCCTAATGGTTAAGCCGGATGACGTAGCAGTGAGGTCGAATACAAAAATCGCTACGAGCACCAAAAGAAGGAAATGCTAAAAAGAAGCAAGAAAGATTAAAAAAATGGATGGATTTTTCCGCTAGAACGCGATTAGATACATGTCATTTTTCTTCTTTCCTCTGAGTGCAGCTCCAGACCGCTCTACGACCAAAAGAACACCTTCATAGTGGATTCTGATGATGCCGTCGCGTTCGCGATGGGCGAAAACCTTGTGCGATCGTCCTCTCTACCTTCCGAACGTTCCTGCGAACCACCATTTTCCTACTAGCTTCTCCTCTGACTAACTTCCACCCAAATCTAACCTCATGAACGGGGTCGCCCACCATCATAACCCCATACTTCCAGCTTAGATCAATGAGATCCGCTAAGGGACAGTGACGATATACTAGTCTTCAAACTCCCCCTCCTCGTCGCTCTCCCATATCTCCTTTCACGCGCAGCCCCTTATGCCTATGTTGCCGAAACCGCTGGCCCGACTCTGAATCCGACCGCACCACCGAGCTCGCAACGCCCAAAAACCCCAACTTAGGACCCTACCTTGCCCGATTCTATAGGGAATCAGGGGAGATATCGAATTTTCTTCCACTGCCATATCTACTTTCTCGTCACCTTCATGCAACAATGTTTCCTTCTCACTTACTATCTACTAACCTAGTACTGAAACCGACTTCATCATCCTGTTCGTCCTAGCCCAAAACCTCGGATTCGGCTTTCAGTTTGCCAAAATCCGCTAGGAATCGAGGGCGCTGTGCTCTTTCCCCCTTTACTATCTTCTCTTCTCCCCCATCGCTACCTTCGTCACCTGTTTCTAGTGCACTTTGCATCTTTTCCCTTCCAGGTTCACTCTTTATCTTGTTGAACTGCCTTTAACCGTGTTGCTCCCATCGTCCCTTCTGGTCTCTCCGGCCAACGCGACTCCCGTTCCCAGCGGAGCCCGCCGTGGCTCAACCGGCAGCAAGACGATCAACTCTAGTTTGGGGATTTCAAAACTGAACTACTACTACTACGTACGTCCCGCTCGGTTAGTCGCTGCCTCCCTTGCCTCCGCAGCCGCCCGTCGCTCCTCACCAGTGCACTTCGCCCGTCCCCGCCACCTAGAGATATGTCGTTGGTCCCCCCCGGCTCACAGCGCCTACTGATCTACCGTGCCCACTGCGCCTGAGGCCAGTTCTAATTCTGACGGCTGGTCAGTCAGACTGTCGGTCACGACATGCCCTGCTGCATAGCCTATCGTGGGCCTTGGTGGGCTAGGCCAGGCGCTCCTCTCGGCAGCGGTAGCAAATATTCAAATGAGAACTTTTAAAACCCGGAGGGGAGTAGGGCCCCGTGGGGCCGCCGCTTCAGCAAACTCCCCAAAGTGTGCCCCCGGGTCGCCACTCGCTATTGCGCCCGGGTATGGCCCACCTTCTTGCGGTTCCGCTGGGCATGCTCACACTCAAACTTCTCATGACAGATCACGGCGGGTGCTTGGCACATCCGCAAAGGGTCCGCGCCACCCAGATTTTCTCCTTCTCGTGGGCTAATCATCCACCGGCTTGCATGCACGTCGACCTCCTCGGTCCATGTTTCAACACGGACAAGGTCGAGGGAATTTCTTCGGCACTTCGAGCACACCTGAATCCGCAAGTCAACCAAAAGAGACGTGCGCTCAAGGTCCTCAACTGCCATAACGGCCACCCGTGGCCGGTGTCACGTCCGGCTTACAAAAAGTCAAAACATAAAGTTAAATAATAACGATGACAAATAATAATAATCTATGTTTTAGAAGTTGTTAATCGTCAAAATATGACGACGACGAAAAAGGAACCACTAGCACGTTCTGACGCTGCCGACGAAAAAAACAAGGGAGGAAGCCCCGCCGGGCCCTCAACCCCTCAGTGTCCTACGCACTACTCCTTATTTCCTCGCATTGTCGTGGCTCGATCTCGATCCCTGAATCTCTTTGAGGAAAGTCCGACGCTATAACCGCTAGTGCTAGGTCCAAGGTTGGGTCTAGCTTTGTCGGATGCCTAAATAAACTAATACTGCACGATGCGCAGGTCTACCGAAACTTTTACAAAAGTCACATTGTTGTCTATGCCGTCCTCCACACCTATGCACAGGTTACAGGCAAGCGCACTAACCCCTATACAATCTTTGAAACCCTAGTTTTAATCAAAAATTTGGTTGGCGACCAACGCCGGTTTTCACAATCATAAGAACGGAAAGAGATCACGCGCGCCTTCAATCTGCGTGCCCACACACTCTCTATTCCAGTCAACCATCCAGTCAACATATATCACAGACACCACCACAACTTACGTGATGTACTCAAAATTTTTAAACTGCTTACTTTCTCTCACTTGCAAAAACCAGGGCGGATACCTTTGTAAGGGTATTCGCACCGATAGCTTACCAGACCATATTAAGTGACGTCCCCATCGCTTCGGTGAATAAAAAAACTATCAGCTCAACCATAATCCAAAATGCTGACGAGAAAGGTATAAATTCGATTAGCCGACAGACTTAGGGTCGAGGCCTCCATCAATCCATCCCACACAACTTTATGCTGTCAGGGTTCCAAACTGGGTCTCCATTGCTCTAACACTAGGTCATCGGTGTACTAGACATATGTACTACAACATAAGTCCCAATGGCCCTTTCAATTGTCCTCTCCCCTTCGTCCTAGACAAATATCGGTTTCTCGTTAAGTGTCCCTATGTCTCTATTTTGTAAGCAGGGCCATAACCAGGGACGAGGGCCCTAATCGATACCTTTGAAGGCATTCTTACCTTCCTCCAACAATTATCGCAATCAAACATATATACTCATAGATCTTATAATAGATTTTTCCTGCGGTCTAGTACAAGAAGGTTAGGTCTCCATCCTGGTCCACCATGGTCTGGGTGATCATGCCAAATGTATGGCCCACCGCGTTGTTATTTTAGCGGTAGTGGCCTCGCAGGTTGGGTCGCGATAGGCTTTCTCCTGATAAGCATTCAATCAGGACTCAAAAACGATTTGACTTGACTCTTATCCCACGCCGTTCCGCAGGAGTAAAACCTTCCTAGGTGGTCACACCCCTTTAAGTCTTTACTCTCTTGGCAAGACGAAGGCCCGTTGTTCAGGTTACGCCGATCAACAGCCGACACTATGGGTTGCGCCCTAGTGATGCTAAACTTTACCGTTAGCTTGGTATTCTCATAAATGCCCCAAGATTCACACAAGTGGCTGGACGGTGTGTCGCAACAAAACAGACCTACTACAAACTACGCAAAGGTCTGTCACACATAAAAGGTATTTACTAATCCTCCATGGAACAACACAGAGAAACACGGCAACCTCTCTATATTCACAAAACAAAATCACCGCCAGATTCACAAGGCCGTGACCTCCCTACTTGAATAGAGAAAGGAGGCCACCTCTCAGCCATATCTCCCAAATAAATCACTTTTACGACCTCCAAAATTCCACCAATCGCCAAACAAAACATGGTCCTTCTCGTCAGACTTGATCATTCAAAAGCAACTTACTATGCCATTAAATTTATTAACTACCTTTCATATGAAGGAACTCTCACTCCATAGGTCTCTCAGTCATCCCTTCTTTTTCTAGGATGAACTCTCATATGATTTTTTTCTTAAAACATCTCTCCTCTTTGAAGATAAATCTCCCAACAAACACAAGACTTTCTTCCTCACTCGAGGATGTTTCAACCATAAAACAACCCAAACTAAGATACCACCTTATGGGTCTCCACCACAACTCAATCAATAAACATTTGGCATGGTAAGCATTCGAGTCTAAAAAAACTCATAAATCCTTTAGGATTTTCACGCTCTTTCACAAAAACAGACTGCACTCCCTTTCCTTATACTCGGCCCTATCATCTGCCTGTGAGCAGATCGCACGAGTATACCGAAGAGCAGACAGTTCATATTCATTCGCATTCACGAAATGCACAGCACATGAAATGTTTCTCATACATCTCTTCACACAAAATCATCATACATCAGGATAAAACCACACATGTGAGGGTGATTGTGATCGTCATATAAAAGGAGTAGTCTCAGATAGAATTTCAACTCAATACATAAACAAGGGTGTAATATCCCAACTCGAAACCCGAACGATCATAGTTTGGAATTACATATATAGACAAAGAGTTGAACAATCTCAACTCAAACTGGCATCCGTATCACACAAAAATCGTGGTCTCCCTGACCAGAGCTTAAAACTAAAACAATCTTAGTCAGGGCGTAATCACACCCCTCAAATCGGAGGGAGCCGAATAATTCAAGACATATCCAAATATCTAAGAAAAGTAAGACTATGAATCATTCATACACAAGTCTTACAACTACACTTCTAGGTTAGAGAGTCTACCTCACACACGGTGAGGTCTCTTCCCAAGTCTCTCATATCTCTCACACATGTACAACCATCTGGACCTAGACACGAAGTAGGTCCCATATCTCCTTCGCTCGGCGATAGGTCTAGTGGAATAGACTTTTTATTTCGTAATAATGTCCTTAAAACCACTCCTTGCTCTATCCGCAGGAGAGATTCCAATAACTCGATTTGAAACAGTTCCAACATACCCCACATATACAACTGTTTTATTGGGGTTCCTCCTACTTACAATTCAGGTTATCTTACCGGACCATTATTACGAAATCCTCTTGGTATATTGTCAGTCTCCCTGCTGACTAAAATACGGAATTAAAATCATACAATTGGTTAGCCTGCTATCCTAACTCTACGCTCTTGTATATACAACTGAATCTACTAAAGGTAAAACATGCCAAGGCAATCTAGGTCCATCTTCGGACTTAATATTTCCCAAACTTAAGAGTTAGGGTTACTCCTCTCTTCACACTACTACGTTCTCACTAACCCCATCTCTTTATCAACTTTTACGCCCTTCAGTCATTATTTCCTCTCTTTCCCGTTCCTTTCGCCGCTTTACCTACCCGGTTACCATCTGAACTACCGCTTATCATGCCTTTTTCTTCCCTGTATTCCACTTATGGTTCCGCTAGCGTCCATCACGCCCTTCTCTGTCGCCACCACGCCGTTCATTGCCTCGTCCTTTATCCCCGCGGCCCTTTCCACTTTGCTGCGTTTGGCTTCCTCCACCGGCCACGCTGCCTTGTGACACTTGTTGGGTTGGTGGCCGTAATAGTCCCATAGGCCAAGTTGGTCGGATCTGCGTTGCGGGAGGCCCAGGCGCCATCATGCTCATTTGTGGGCTCAAACAACTGCCTTGTGCCCATGAGACACATGGATTATACATCGGTCATTGACCCAGTTGATTACACGGCGCCCACTGCCTATTTAGTTCCCGCTCGGCCGACAGAGGGCCCTTTTTGTTGCTTTGTCCCCCACTTTGTGTGGGGCGGTCGCTACTTGCCGCGAACACTGCCCCTTTCCGGTACCTTGATCTCCCTGGGTCAGGTTTCTCGCTTCCCGGTGTGCTTTCGTTAAGTTGGGAGGTTCAGGCTCCTCTTTTTCCCCTGTCATCCCCTTTTCTTTGCATCTCCGAGGGGTATGACCAGCCTTTCCACAACAATCACACACCATCTTTGCCCAGTGCTCTCACCCTCTCTTACTCCGTCGATCCCTCCTATCTGCAGTTGACGACGCTTCCACGTCAACAGTCCCCCTCTTCGGATCATACATAACAATAGGCAGGGCTATGCTAGATTCTTGCTTCTCTTTTACCTCAATCAACATCTCGCCTTCAACTCTCCCTTGAGTACAAGCTCGCCTCCTCAGGGTTCTTTTGCGGAGGAGTGACTCTCGATCAGCCTCCCTTGCCTCTGCTCCATCCTGCCCAGTCGGTCCACTCAACGTACCATCAAAAACCTTCCTTTTGCCATACCTGGCCTCTTCTAGTCGCGTCAACCTTTCTTCCAATACCCCAACTTGCCTCTGTATACCACTTAGCTCTCCTCGCGTTGATGCAATCTCAACTAGTTGCACAGGGCTTCCACCAAGTTGGCTCTCTACTCCACCCTCTGGAAACCTTAACTTCAGAGAGGTTTTCAACTTACCTCATGTCTGCGACCTTAACATAAGAGTATACACTTCCTCACTCAACTCTTCGCAGACAAACAACGGCAACATGCTCCACAACGCCTTTTCATCCCACATCTTCATGAGACTGAAGCCATGATAGCCACGTAGGAAGGCATACAAATTTCTTCCCTGAAACAGCAAAGCACGAAGGTCTGGAGGCATTGAGTCATGTACCGACTCGCACAACAACAATTTGTTGAAGCACGAGCTCCTCCATAGCAAGATCTTGGCGAAACCATTTCTTTCCCATGATGTTGATACTGGCCTGACACGCATGACAAGCAATCGATCATCAGGTTGTGACACAAAAATGCTCAAAACAAAAAGGGTAGTAAAAGTTGTTAATACTCAAGCCGAACTAACTCTTCTCGCTCACACAATACGACTCTAAACTCTAGTCACCACTATTCTAACTTTGAGGGTACTATAAACAATATACATTCTACATAGGTAGAGATTTCAAAGCCAACCTTAGGCAGAGAGTAATCGAGGCTACAAGTACCACTGACCTCCGTATTCGTATCACCTAGTTGGAGCCGCCATAGACAAGTCTGTGAGGGACGCACTTGGCAAAGCACTTTCTATTGACCCACTGCCGCACAAATCTTGTCCCAATCTACAGCCCTGTCATCCGGATCGTGGGAGCCAGCATAGGCGTCAACAATATTGACCATTTTCCTAAGCCCTAGACTATGGGGCATAAACCTTAGGTCCAGGTACATGCCATATATTAACTCGCACGTGTACCGCGCGTACCCCCACGCTCGCATTCTCAAAGTTGCCTCAGCTGCAGCCTCTACCCTTGCTTGTCCCCCAAAACATTTTTTTATCAGGAACTCCGACAAGATAACTCTCAATGGGGCTGAAGAGAGTGTGAATTTTTCGGCATGTTTGATCTCTATACAAGTCTCCGCCTGCTCTTCTCCTTTCTAGACTCTATCACTCGCCCACTTCGCTGCTGCTCCCTCGACTACCTTCAAAGGTCTCGCCAACAGGCTCCCATGCCCAAGCGCCAACTCAATCCCATGTAAGACAAAAAATGATGGTGGAGCATATAGGGTCACCCTCACGATCGCACAGTCTCGATCATCATCAAAGCCAGACTCGATCCAGACAAACCCCCCCTTGCCTATCAGCACGCCCCACCAGAAAGAGGTATACTCTCCTTCCTTAACTCTCCTCGGCAAAGATATCTCGAGTCTATCTTCCTTTTTATTGGGCTTCCATTACCATGCTGACAATCGCGTTATACAATCCCTACACCTAAACCCTTAGCCTCAAGTCATCTTTCACTAAAATTCATCAATTCCAGCGCTTACGACCATGCAGCTTTAAAGAAGAAAAATAATATATCACAGTAATAATACGTTGTCGAGCGCATCGGTCCGACACCGCACAAGGCAGCGCGGGACCCTCCCGGCCGCGTCACGCAGGAGTTGGTCTTAATCCTCACCGCAAACACATAATGGAGTTTCCGCAAGCCGCTCCGACCGAGTGAGCCAACCATATCTCTCGCGAGCCCCTACGACAGGATAGGGCCTACGTGAGGCACGACTGACCCCCACCTTACTGGAGCTGTCACCTCCCTTCGGTGGAGGTATCCCCGCCGAGCTACCAGTCTACAGTACGAAAGCTAATCAGCTGCAATCGCAGAGGTGGACCAGCCGAGGGCGTTTCTCGTTCGTTGTAGCATAGGGGGTGTGTGCGGTACTACGCCTCCATCGGACCCGTACGCGAACCGACATCTTGGGGGGCTGAGGTCCCAAGCGCGACTCGTCGCCGGTCGACTAGGATGCATCTCACACTCCACGCGCACACCACTATAAAGAACATAAAAAATAAAAACCCACATATACTTACACACATATGCATAACGATACTAGACAAACAACGCGACAACACTCCTAGTCCCTTAGTGACCGTCTCATAAATTTCTGATACGGAAATCGGATAGGCGTCATGCGCGAGACTTTGTATAAAACAGCGTGGACGTAGGGCTAACTCATATCGACTCGCAATGCAAGCATGCACAAGCAGTCGCAATGATGGCGTACTATGTAGTGCCCATAATCAAACGGTCCCTCGTGGATCCGAGCACCGCTTATGACACTCAAGTATCAGACTCGAAGTATCATGAGGGTCTACTTCCTCACGACATTGCACGGCTGAAGGAATAGTCGTGCGGCCGCTACGATACCTCCGGTCTCTAGCCTGAGTGTCTCGATAGGTAAGGCAAGTAGGCTCTGCCCGAGGGGTAATCCCTTCCATGCAGAGTCTAGGACTTGGGATGTCCTGGACAAGGACCTCGAATCCCGGCCAAGGACCAACGTCCCGCTAATAAACCTTTTAAAAAGTATTCAACCATAAAGCGGGGTTTTCTTTCTCTTCTCGACCCCAACCCCTATTTAAATCTTTTAGGCGTGGGCACACTCAGACCACGCGAATACCCAATATAGGTACACACACACACACACACACACACACACATATATATATATATATATATATATACAGAGGAATAAGTATGTGAATATCACTTCTCATAATCACAGTGAGACTCCTCACAACCATATATATATTTGTGATCGCAGACAGTCAAGTCCAATTTCGAGTCACAGTACATACTTGCAATCACATCAAAGTCGCAAACAAAAAGTCCACGCTCTACACGGAGTCAACTCCAACCAATCTCTATACTCATACCCCTCGATTTAACCATGCAAGCCCCAACCTCCTGTCCAACCAACCATAATTAAATACTCAGTACCTCTGTTAAATGACCATTCAATAAAAGTCTGGGTGAAACATTAACAAAACAATAAAATCACCAAGGTTAAAGCCTTTTAGATTAAGTATTGAGGGTGAATTGGGGTTGAGTCGTAAGCCGACGAATCGACAACCGACTTGTTATCAACGATAACAGAAGATGATCCTTGTAGGATCAAGTTGAATCTAGCCCAAATCTTGAATCAATCGATCAAGAAGATCTGTAACACATGACAGGTTCATCCCCCAAGCTAAATCTATAAGTCCATGGAGAATAATCCCCATATCACGATCTCATTCAAATCATCCTAATTAACTAAGTCTAAGCCTATATCTAAGCAGGTGCCAAAAGAAAGGTAGACCCTGGCAGAATCTCCTCTATACAGAGTGAATTTTTCAGAATTGTCACCTGTCAAAATATAATCTAACTCCTCTAAACTAAGAAAATTTTGGCAGCGTTTCCCGTAGGAAAAGTGCCCTCGAAGAATTTATACTAACTCAAAAATCAAACTTTTAATTCTAGAAAGTCAAAATTTGTCTAACTCCCTGAATTAGCAAAAATTCGGGCAGCACTCCCTTTAGACAAGGAGGTTTCCTAAATTTTTACTAAGTCAAAAAGTCAGAAAAGCAGGACCCTGAAAAAATAAAATTTAACTAACTCCTTGGTTTTGTAGAAATTTCGACAGTGCTTCCCGTAGAGAAAGTGACTTACCAAGACTTATACAAGACCAAGTATAATAAAAGATCCCAAAAAATGCAGAAATTGACCTAGGTAAAAATAAACTTAGCCCAGAAAATGCAGAAATCAAAACTAACTCCTATAATTCTAGCACATGGCGAACAACTAAAGTAATTACCTATCAAACTGAAACTCGGACTAAGTAGTAGCCTCACTCAGTCGCATGCAGGCCAAAACACAAAGCTAAGTACTCTCCTCATCCCAAAGTCAACGTCGTCAAACAATAGTTCGTAATCTTTCAATGATTTATCATTTTATACCCAGCTTACATAAGGCGTGAGGTCAGGTCACCCAAACTTATGGGACATGCCTAACCCAGCCATTGAGTATACATAGAATATAGGGCACAACTACTTCTTTCTTCTTTGGATACATGACCAGACCATTCCAGTCGTCCTGAACTGTTTAATAGCCAGATTGTATATATCTCTCTGAACTTAATCTCCAAAGCGGGCGTAGGATTGAGTCATTCGTCTAAGAAACAATGCTCAGTTGGCCCAAACTACCCTCAGTTATACTTTTAGTTATACTCTCTTCAGATTGTGATAAGCTATAGTCAGACTACCTAAACTTATAGAATAGTCTGACTAGCCTGTTCTTAGATAGGATAGTAATAAAGTATAGTCAAATTATAACCTTTGGGTTCCAGCATGTGCGAGGCATTGGGCCAGACTACCTAAAATTATACAATAGTCTGACTCTCTGTCTAGTTCGTTTCTCTCTGATCCAATCTGTGCATGGCATGGAGTCGAAGCCACCCAAACTTATGGAATAATCTGACTCTCTGCCAAAGTTACTCCCTCAGAATAAAAACAAGAAGAGGTTGAGCCACCTAAACTTATAGAATGACCCAGACTTCCTCGTTCAGAACCAAATAAACAGGAAAGAAACCCACAGTAAACAAAGCAACTAAGTCACCTGAACTTACAAAATATGCTTGGCTTCTGAAAAGTCAATCACAGTTAAACCCTCGCAAGTCAGAGCAACCAGACCACCTAAACTTATAGAATGGTCTGACTCTCCATGCAATTCCATAGCACAAGGTCTCCCCAAACTTATGGGGACTTCCCAGCTTCTAGAGCAATCAGACCACCTAAACTTATGGAATGGTCTGATGCTCCAAGCAATCCAAAATAAACATAGCACTGAGTCTCCCCAAACTTATGGGGACTTTCCAGCCTTAATGACCCAGTCAAACTCATTCAACACTGCCTTCCTCCCAACCTTCCCCCAGATGCAACCCCCTTTGTTCACGATCTGCTTTCAGGCAATCAACAAAACTGAAACTGAGATTGCATATACCTTCCTTTACTTAGTCTGGTTATGTCCTGAAAGTCAAACTGAAAGTCAAAATAGGGGTACACATAGTATACTCAGTCAATCATAGCAAGACATACAAATATGGGTTATAATTGGGTTTATAGAAGGGAAGCAATTATTACCTCTCAGTTCCCTGCCTCCAAAACTCCTCCTGAGTTCCGGCAGAGCTCCCGCAATCGGTGGGCTGACTCCCCACAGAGTCTTGCTGCGGTCCTACGGGTTGCAATCGCGCTTGCCGCCTTCCTCTCAGAACCAAAGGGCTACACTTAGAGTTAGAAAGGCAGAAGAAGCAACATTAAGACTCTCAGATACAAGAAAGGTGCTCTTAGACTCACGCAAGAGGGCCTTGATTCCTTCAAGCGCCTGAGGGCCCCGCAATGGTAGCCAGACAGCAACCACTTGGGCAATCCATAGTCAAACCGCCGTAGTCAACCCCCCTTCACTTTTAGCAGCAACAGCTTCAACTTCCTCGTTTCTTTAACAACCCCCTTCTATAATAAAGTCAACGACAATGTCAAAATACACTACCGCGACCACACGTCATTACTCAAAGGCAACTGCATGTACCGCAGCAGCAACCTCCTCATAAATCCTTTTCAGCAACAGCCAACCAGCTAACTGTAATCCCCCACGCCAATGCTGAGCACAGCAGTAGAAATGCACAATAGAGAATACAGCGCAACAACACCTTACCATGCAACAGTAGCACGGCTTGTGCATCCACAATGGATAAGTCTATGACTCGCTTTCGGCGATGTCGGACCAAATACCCTTACAAGGGTATCTGGCCATGCTTTTGCATTTAACACAGTGACGACATCGGCTACCATGACGGAGCCAGTCTGGAATGGAAAGGGTGTGCATGCTTGAGCGTGACATTCGAAACGAATTCCTCAGCCAATGAGGCCGGGGCGAATCGGTGAGAAAATTTTGAGAGTATGAGCGTGCGTTATTATGACGCGCGCTGTGATGGTTAGGATCAGTAGTAATACCCCTCGGTCGAGGGGTCAGTTGGGTAAATGTTGTGTCAGGTAGATCTACGACACGCACTGAGACTTGGTCTGGTACCTGTCTGTCTACCGGTACCAGGTGTTTTAAAATTTTCAGCTTTCGTCTTCCCCTACTCRGCCTCCGAGTCGAGTACCCGCCGCATCTACCTCTACGTGGTGTGGTACCGACCTACCTGCTACTTGAGTGTTGTCAGTCGCTCTTAAGGTGTAGCGGACCTCTTTTCCCGCCACTTGAGTGTTTTCCCAACCGCGACCCTCTATATCACGGCTACGGGAAAGTATCGGCCCCGCATGTTTTTATAAAGGAAACCCAGTGCCTTGCGGGTCACACATACGCTCAAACCCAGAAGCACTCAGGCAGGCATGCTGTCCGGCAAGCATGCGCACCCGCAGACTTAGAAACCAGCCCATGTCACTAGGTGGACTGAGCCCTACCCCTACACATATACTTTGCTCCTTTTTAACTTAAAGTAGAAGTTAGCTCAATAGGTTTTAGGGTGAATTGTTAGGTAGGAGATATGGGGATGAAGTTTGACCAGCTTGAACTTAAGCTATCTTTTATGGACGAGGAACTCTACTTTTTTTTTTTACCCCGTGTTCGGTGGGCCGGGACTCGAACCTGCGACCTTCGAATTAGGAGTTAGTTGTTGTTAGTAGGTTAGTAGGAACTTGAGCCTCTGTTATAACCGGGGCCACTTGACAGGATAAGAGCGTTAGTAGTTAGATTTTTTTTTATTTTTATTTTTCGTTAGTTTTAGTTAGATTCTGTTTTTTTTTTATTTTACCTTTATTATTTTATCATTTTGGTTATTTTCTTTTTCTTCTTTCTTTCGGTCCCGTACTGCACGAGACTTGTTCGACACAATGAATCTGCCGCAGAGCCATGGGAAGGTTCATTCCTTGTAGATACCGGGCCTTTGACTTGGCCCGCTCGATGCTTGCGCGCACCTGGAGAAGGGGTGGTGATCGTGAGCCGAGGTAAGGACGGCCTCGAGGTAGGATTGCGCAGCACGAAGGTGTGGAAGGCGAGGCGCAGTAAGGAGTGGGAGAGGCACTTAGAGGGAAAAGCGGAAGGGGGAGCAGGAGAGATAGCCGCGCGGAAGGAGGGGCGTACGAGGAGGGAAGAACAAGAAGATGAAGTAGGAGGGAAGGAGGAGAAGAGGAAGGAGAAGAAGAGGAAGGAGGAGGGAGACAAGACGGAAGGGCGACGTACCTATCATCCGCCGGCTCATCTGGTGGGATGCGAGCCTGTGCCTGTCGTGCCATGTACTGTGGTTGTGGTATGCTGCACAACGCGACGAGTTGTCGTGCCGGAGTGGAGAGCGGCGAAGTCTACATCGACTAAAGACGACTATGACGTCGACAATCGGGGAGAGAGAGAGAGAGTAGGTAAGTCCCGAACGTCGCGGCGACCTCAGGCTACTTCAACGACGAAATGGGCAAAATATAAATAAATAAACCAATAAACTATATAAAATAAATAGCTAAAATAGTTAATAAGAGAATCGAATGAATCTATCCCTACGACACGGGTATGTACATTACACATATATATGTATGGGTATGACTGTGTGTGTATGTGTGTGTGTGAGTGGGTGTGTGAGTGGGTGTGCGCGAGTGAGAGAGAGAGCGACAGACGATAATTCTCCAGCCTTGGCCAACAGCTAAGTCTCCTACCCACGGCTCGCCGGGCGCTACGTTATCGATAGAACGAGCAAATCAAAAAGAGGCAGTGTATATTTCCCCGTTTCAGCTAAAGATTCATTCCGATTTTGCTCGTCCTATCGATGGAATGTGTGTGTGTGAGACGTTCATGATTCGACTAAGGAGAGAGAGAGAGAGAGAGAGAGAGAGAGAGAGAGAGAGAGAGAGAGAGAGAGAGAGAGAGAGACGATAAGTCTCCAACCTTGGCCAACTGCTAAGTCTCCTACCCACGGCTCGCCGCGCGCTACTTGATCGATAGAACGAGCAAATAAAAAAAAGGCAGTGTATATTTCCCCTTTTCAGCAAAAGATTCATTCCGATTTTGCTCGTCCTATCGATGGAATGTGTGTGTGTGTGTGTGTGTGTGTGTGTGTGTGTGTGTGTGTGAGAGAGAGTGAGGAACATACCTGATGCTCGATGGACGTTGCGGCCGCTGGCGCGCGTCTTTCTTCCTGAATATAACCCCTCGACATTGCGGTATCAAATAGGAAAACAGTTGGCATATACTCATTTGCTGTGATTGTTATTGTTATTGCCATTCTTTTTGTATTATTATTATTACTATTATTATTATTACTATGAATAATAATAATAATAATAATAATAATAATAATTATTATTATTATTATTATTATTATTATTATTATTATTATATTATTATTATTATTATTATTATTATTATTATTATTATTATTATTACTATTTTATCACTAGCGAGATACCGACTATGTGCGTTTGAAGGAAAGAACCGGAGAAGCGGGGGCAAAGACTGCGTAAAGGAGTAGAACACCACGGGGGAGGAAGAAGAGTACTCGCAAGGAGAGGAAAAATGCGAAAGAGGATAGAAGAAGTGTGAGGTAGGAAGAAAGAGAATGAGAAAGAAAGAGAGAGAGATACAAACTTGCCTCATAGCCCCTTGCCTAAAAGCCATGACCGCCAGTCCCGACCGCCTCCCAGTCTGAGGCACATCAACACACCACTGTCTCCGCTGAAAGTCGACGGAGCAACAGTTGTTCGTAGTTGTCCTCATCATCATTGCCTATGGGGACGTGTACAGGCTGACAAAAGAAAGGTGGGGGAAGAAGAGAATGAAGAAGGAGGCGAGTGTGTGGGTTATCAAGGTCTGACTAAGGACGACGAAATACGTACCTGGTGCATGAAGAGAGGTCGGCTATGTTGTTGACACCATGTACATTGGTAGCGAGTCTGTTGCATGAACACAGTTGTAGGTAGGATAGTAGAGTAAAATAGGTTGGACGTCAGAGAGTGGGTGCGACAAAGGATACAGTGTTGGTGTGACCAGCGAGTGGCGATATTGACATTCGAGTCCGTTGTATTGCTCTTATTTGTATGATATCTTGGTGCATTGAGCTCTGCTGGGTTCATGATTATCTGAGCTACTTCGTGATTTCGCAACTTGGATTTCTGTATATCCCTCTCGTCCACTTTCCTTTCGATACTATTATCATTATTATTATTATTATTATTATTATTATTATTATTATTATTATTATTAATTTCTTGCCCTTACCGCTCCTCCTGATTTGATTGTTCACGAGAACCGCGTGCCTAGCCAAAACCATGGCTAGGTTCACACAAGCTAGTCGGGGGTAAGGCCGAAACTAAGCAGGGTCCTTTAGACAGAGAGCAGAATCCTAGGACGTCACGGTTGTCCTAGCACGCGCCTGTTGTATCGAGTCATATCTCGGTCCTTGTAGCCTGCCAACGTTGATATCGATTGTTGTTGCGCTGCGGTGAAGCAGTATTTGACTGACTTCATCGCATCCGGTTGTGTTTAGGGCCAGATACAGCTGATTCGGTCAGATGGAGTCGAAATGCGTTTAGATTAGGGACTGAAACAGTCGGAGAGAGAGAGAGAGAGAGAGAGAGAGAGAGAGAGAGAGAGAGAGAGAGAGGGAGAGTTCTTCTTCTTCCTCCTCTAAGTCCACATCTCTCCCTCACCCTCTCGCTACCTGACTTCTCAGCATCTGCAGACTAAGAGAGAGAGACTTGTGACTTTGAGACTTGACGACATTTGGACCAGATTCGACATTGGGATTCAGACATTCGACGAGGGATTATTTGGGACTTGTACCGAAGACTTGGTGTTGGCAACATTCTCAGCTCCCCTCTTCTCTTCGTCTACCCCTCCCCCTCTTCGTCTGTGTATGGTTGGACCTGGCGCACTCTTCTGTGTATGGCGCCAGACCTTTCCCGCTTTGCAACAATGATGGTAGACGTTGGATCTGTGTCACAATATTGGTTGGGTTGATCTCTGATATCTTAGCATTCCGCTGCGCTATCTTATACCCTGTGCGGGAGGTCGGCCCTTGCTCTGTTTATACCAGTACGGTATTCCGCAGTTCGGTACCTCCTCCTTTCGTCGCATGAGATGTCATTACAGTCCCAGTCAAGTCAGGACTCGTATCCAAGTCTCCCACTGTGCTACGAAAGTACCATTTTGCATGTATCGGGATGAGCGTTGCTTGTTGAGATGCTGTTAACCCTGCGTTGTCAGTTTAGTCCTTTTCATCACTTTGCGGATCTTTGGCTCCCACACATTGCCCGACTGAGCATGTATCACAGACAGACGAAGACACACTGTGACGCACAGACAAGTGACACATACACACGGTAATACACCGTCACACACACACATTGACACATACACTGTGACAGACACACACGCAGTGTGACACACACAGCTCGATGTTGTGGCACAGTAAAACAGACATACACACATGATGAGACATACCTGGATATGGTGAACACGCACACACAGGCTTAGTGAAGCTGTGACACAGTCGCACAGTCACGCAGTGATGCAAACACAGTCACACAAGTCACATAGTGACGCAAACACAGTCATGCAAGTCACGCAGTGACGCAGACACAGTCACACAGTCAAGCAGTGACGCAAACACAGTCACGCAAGTCACACAGTGACGCGGACACAGTCAGACAGTCAAGCAGTGACGCAAACACAGACGCACAGTCACAATGACACGGACACTGAGACACATACACAGTGAAAACAGACACTGTGACGAACACAATAACGCAGGCGGTGGTATATGCCACGAACCACGCCGGGATGCGTGCAAGACGGCAGCACACGGTGCGCCTTTGCCTACACAGTCACGAACAGACTGCGACATACAATAACTCACATAAGGTGACGCTATAACGCACTCAAATGACACGGTCACGCCCAACAGAACACAGCCACACGCTGGCATGACATACAACGACACTAAGGCATACACAGACGCAGGGGCACGCGCGAATACTGTGACACTTATCCGGCGTTGTGACGGTCACAGGTAACATACCCACTTAACCGCGTACAAGCGGGCAAAAATGGGCGCTTACCTTGCATTAACAATGATCTACATGGGAGACATCTTCCCAGCTTCGGATTATAGCTGTCAACTGTTGCATTGTCAATTTGCAGGCTGACATTAGCGGCATAGTAGTCTGGGCACTGGGCGTCAAATGAGAGAAGGGGTCTGAATACTTATGTTGGTGACGGCGAATTATTCTCTCGCTGACATTCGGAGTCAGTGCTTTGGCTCTCCATTGGTGGAATATCCGTGCATTGCTATTTTCTGGACAGTATTGGACATCCTGTCTTTCATTGTAGATTGCAATCAGGAATCTGTCATTCCGCCACCACCATTTTCATTATAGTATTATTATTATTATTATTATTATTATTATTATTATTATTGCGGTATTAATGGCCCTCAGCAAGCACTGTGCCAAAGCCGTTCAGCCAGACTCGAACCTGAACTGCGTTTCTAACTCGGGTGCTGAAGCACCAGGCTTGATCATCACCTATTTGCACGAATGCTGCGCGTGTTAACGACGAGTCTGATTGCGTCTTTTCCCTGTAATGAGCATGAAGCTGATGAGTCTAGCCTAATGTGAGAAGCTAAGCTTAGTTGAAGACTAGATCCCATTATCATACTAAGAATTAGTGCCGGATTGCCTTGCCTGTAGCTGCGAGCAGTTGCTGCTCCGGAGGTCATGTGGCAAGAAAAATGGCACATATAGAAGGAAAGGGAGATACCTGAAAGGGAGGATGGAGTAAGAAGAATGGAGGGAGGAAAGGAAGAAGGAAAAATAAAGAAGGAAAGGAAGAAGAGTGGGGGTGAAGTAAAGCAGGCGAAAAGAGCAACAGGAGGATTTCATAATAGGCACCTCTGCCTTCTCGTTCATCCGATTGTTTTCTTTCGAGGTCATTCAGAAACGTTGACGGAATATTACCACTCTTATTATTATTTTATTATTATTATTATTTTATTTTATTTAGCTATTATTATTATTATCATTATTACTGATTATTTTAGTTATTGATATTTTTTTTATTTTGCTGTTACTATTTGCTTATCATTATTGTTATTTTGTACTACTATTATTGGAACGTCGTATGGTCGGGGAGAGTCAGACATGAAAGAATGCGAGACATTGGAGAGGAGAGAGACATTATCACATGTGATGGTGCCTACCTCCTCTGTCCTCCTCCGTTCTTATCTCCGTTCGATCCTCTCAGGCATCTGTCTTTTCGGCTATAAGTGTCTGATGGTGTATTTCCACTGAGAATAATCCCGGTTTTGTTAACTTTAAAGGCCAGACAATCAGTAGCATAGACTAGACATGATCAATAAAAGAGGGCGATTGCGGGAGCTCTACCGGAGTTTAGGCGGAACTCTGGAGGCAGGGAACAGCGAGGTACGTACGCTTAGACATAAACCCTAAACCCTAAACCCTATATCTATAACCTTTAGGCTACTACCTATGACTGTGTTAGTAAAAAGGGTATGTCGAGTCAGAGACCCTTCAAGGCTAAACCCGAAGATGAAAGGGGTGGCAGTAATGCTGGAGTAAAAGGAAGAAAAGCGTGATCTGACAGGGTGTTTCTTTGGGGTGTAATGACCATTGACTTCTGACAATCGTCCCTCGCTTATACGCCACCTGGCCATGAGATAAAGAGATGGGGATCATGAGTGTACTGTTGAGTTTGTGGGCGACACAATCAGATTTTGAGATGATGAGCTGCTTCAACCAACCTTATCCTATGACTAGCCTATACCTACGTACTCCTAAAAGTCCAGTCTAACTCAGCCAAGGATCAGGCGGACGGATTTAAGACATGAGGCGCAAGTTCCGTGTGACCCACCTACATGGTCCTAAAGACTTCTGGATGGTCCAGGGTTAGGACTGGGGTCATAATAATAATATATACTAGGCGATAAGAGAAGCGAGGCTCCGGGAAGCCTGCCTTATCTCCATATTAACATATATATACTAGATGGTAAGAGGAGCGAGGCTCCGGGAAGCCTACCTTACCACCATACTATTATATATACTAGGCGATGAGAGAAACGAGGCTCTAAGAAGCCCGCCTCATCGCCATATTTACATATATACTAGTTGGTAAGAGAAGCGAGACTCCGGGAAGCCTGCTTTACCACCATACTATTATATACTAGGCGATG
>BFEA01000005.1:2503416-2525941 GCA_003427395.1 Chara braunii | reverse complement strand
CGATAAGAAAAGCGAGGCTCCGGGAAGCCTGCCTTATCGCCATATTAACGTATATACTAGGTGGTAAGAGGAGCGAGGCTCCGGGAAGCCTGCCTCACCACCACACTATTATATAATAAGCGATAAGAGAAGCAAAACTCTAAAAAGCCTGTCTTGTCGCCGCCCATTCTCAAATCCTTATACTAACAAAGGTTTGGGTGTATCCTGATTGATCTGCTGTCGAATATCTACTTCTATATAACTGATTCAATCCATTGGTAGCTCACTAATATTTGATTCTAGTGAGGAAGGATAAGTGAGATTCTGACCCAGAGAGACTTATCGCCCTTTGAGATTCTGATTTAATCTTATCATGTGATTCTTCTCTGAATGGAAATGAATGATATTGCTTGTGATTACTAGGGACATGGGATTTTTATTTGACCTAATAAAAAAGGGAAACTAAGTAGAACCGTTGAGACGAAGGGGCTGGGAATGAACTTTGTTCGTCGCTTAGATCGACCGGGCAGCGGATTAACTGTTAGAAGATAGTAGAAGATAGGCGGTGGGTTGATAAAGAATACCGAACTCTGGGTCGCAAGTCTAGAAGAGATCTTCTAGATCCCAACATCAAAGAGAAGACGTTGAGATTCTTTCGGACTGTGCTGTGTCTACAGGTTCATCACTTTTGGAGAGGACTACGGAAGAAATCCGTAAGGAACTGCAATTCTGTTATCATTGGATAACAGGTCGGTAGAACTCCAACTCAACTTCTATATGGCTTGATACCCACACCTAAGACAAGACCTAAGAAGGAAACGGATATATCTTCCCCCTGTATCTATGCCTAAAGTGTCCAAATCACACTTAGAGGTGTTTTGAAAACGTGAAGGGCTGGATAAAAGGAGTCATGATTATGAAGGAATGCTATTTTCAAGGTTTTGGGGCGTGAGCGACCTGCTATGAATGAGTTAAAGGTTGACGCTTGTAGCGTATTCTGTGTCTGCATTTGTATTCGTGTATGTGATTTCTTGCATCTGCACAGGTGTTGAACATTTGAACTGTCTTCTGAATTTGGGATCATCTGGGATATTCGGACAACGGGACACAACAATTGTGAAAGTGAGGTCTACCGCTCATTCAGCTCCCCTGACTTACATACATACTTATATATATATATATATATATATATATATCTGTGAATGAGATCATCAACTGGTCGGAGCTTAGGAAGTCCTTTGTCTAGGATTCTTTTGAGAATGGGAGAGTACAAAGGGGTTTGACTCTGGCTTTTCTTACAAGGTCAACAAAAGGGACATAGAGTCATCATCATAGTTAGCTAAGCGTGAAAGACTGTCCAGAAAGTCGACCTGATCAGATAATCGGTCCGGGGAAGTTAGCACCTCGGGCACGATATACGGGTCAGTCTTAAGGCGTTCTACCGCGTGTATGCCTATGCTACGGCGATCGAGAAAACGCCCTCGGCTGGCCTACCTCTGCGATTGCATGTAAAAGCCTTCGCACGTAGGTCAGTAGCTCAGCAGGGATACGCCCACCTAAGGGATGGTGACAGCTCCCGCAGGTGGAGGTATGTTGTACCTCGCGAGATCCCTAATCTATCGTAGGGAGTCGTAAGAGGTAAAGCACGCGCGCACGGTAGGAGTGGTGTTTCGTTAGGGTGACGAAAAGACTCATGCGTGACACGACCGTGAGGTCCGACACAAAAACTACTTTGCGTCTGGGTGTGGGACCGCCGCGCGCGACAGCGAGCACCATGCGCATAGCAGTAGCCGCACGCCAGCAACCAGGTAGGACTGTATTCCACGTTCCCGTTCGCCCCTCACTCCTTCTGTTTGTCGGTGAGTAGCACACCAGCCAATAGACAATCCTACAACCGAACCAGGTAGGCCCTCAAGCCCCTCGCCTTCTCGGTGCCGCAAAACGAGTCGCGCATTGAATATCAAGCGAGTGCGTCCCTTCCTGGTTGGCCCGTGGCAGCGAAGTTGGAGAGGTGAGTGGCACCCTGACCCTCAGGCAGATAGGCTAGCCTGCTGCAGTGCCACCCGACAAACTGGGCCTCATGCCGGCCAGTAGGCCGCTCACTACCCCACAGTCTGCTCATGCATACCCGCGCTCCTGTATTGTGTGAACTCGCATATCAGCAAGGTCAGGGCGCAACTTGGCGCCGTAGCTCGAAATTCGGTTTATCCTGTACTGCCAAATTCGTCCCCTCACGCAAAAGCTAGCGGGAGGCCACCTTCATCGATGGGATGAGCAACGTCCCGACCAACAGGTAAGCCCCTCGACCTCTCAGCTAGCTTCATGCTCTTCCCGACTTTTGCCTTACTCCACCTATTGAAAACGAAAAGGAACCTCCTCCTAGTATACGACTAGGTACCTCGTTCGCTTCCCTATGGGCAACCTGCAACCTCACAGCCTCTGATTCATTTCACCAAATCTTAACCCGAGTTTGCTATCCTATTTGCCGCCTCCTAACACCCCTGTTCAACCCATTACTTCGTCTGCTTTTTTATAAAAACCGATGGCATCGACTTTCTTCCCCCGCTATCTTAAGCCTCCAGTCTGGACAAAACTCCCTCCTGGACTATGGGGGTATGCGCCATCTTTCTAAAAGCAGACAGGATCGGGCGTTACGCATCAGCACAAGCATCTCAACCCGCCCATTTTTCAAGTGAGTACTCCTCCTCCCTCTCTTTTCGACTATATACCGCGTGACCACTAGCGGCTACTCTTTATCCAGCGTGAGAGGGAATCTTCCCCAAGTACATGGAAAGATACATTACCATATTCAACTCTTCCTCTGGAGCAGCCTGTAATACTAACCTTAGCCAAACTAACATCTTAGTGCTAAGACTAACCATACTATTGCGTTCGCCCTATCAGAACACCCCAAAATAGTATCTTACCTCAACTAACTCCACTCGGAAACGAGAGAGTTACACGTTTTCACTTGGCTCTTTCTTTGCTTCCGCCATCGCTCCACGCACGACTTTTTCTATACTAACTCATAATCTACTAACCTTCTTCTAGGTCCGATTTCACCAACCGATTCGCCCGGGGCCAACCCCCGGGATCGGTTCTTCCCCTGCTCAATTTCGTTCACCAACGATTGAGCTATGCCCTTTTCCCTCTTCTTCCTTCTCCCTTTCGTCATGGCTCCACGCAGCACCTTTCCCCTATATCTCCTTCCACACCACTCCTCGTACTAATGCGGCTCCACCATTTGGTCCGCTTCCCCTCCAAACCCCTGTCTCGACTTCTCCCTCGCCTAATCCTGTCGAGAGTCACGCGAGCGGCTATTTTTCCACTACGTGTTACCTACTTCCCGACCATCTCCGACTCGGTTTACACGTATCCGGCGCCACTTCGCGCCTAGGTTCATCCTGCCCTCGTTACCTGTGCCAAGCCGCCTCCGCTTCGACGCCATCCGGTCTCTGTGACCTCCCTTCCACAACGCTCAGTAGAGGCAGATCCCACCGCTCCTCTCGGCAGCTCATGCCGCCCTGAGGGAAACTTCGGAGGAGACTGGCTACTTAGACGACACTATTAGTCTTCCGCCCTATACTCTGTCCGACAAGCCGTGCGTCCGACTGGTTTCGCTGCCAGCCCGCTGTCGAGCGCATCGGCCCGACACCACTCTGAGGTTGCGCGGGACCCTCCCGGCCGCGTCACGCAGGAGTCAGACTACACATCTTCTTTGCGACATGTACATGGAGTTTTCGTAAGCCACTCCGACCGGGTGCGCCAGCCATACCTCTCGCGAGCCCCTACGACAGGACAGGGCCTACGCGAGACACGGCTACCAGTCCACAATACGAAAGCTGATCAGCTGCAATCGCAGAGGTGGATCAGCCGAGGGCGTTTCTCGCTCGCTGTAGCAAAAGGGGTACGAGAGGTACTACGCCTCTATCGGACCCGCACGCGAACCGACGTCTTGGGGGGCTGAGGTCCGAAGCGCGGCTCGTCGCCGGTCGACTAGGACGTATCCCACACGCTACAAGCACACTACTCTAACAGACGAAAACAACGACACACACACATTCACACAAAACGACACACACGGACTACGCGACAACGCTCCTAGCCCCTTGGTAACCATCCCATAACTCTTCAATGAGGAAGTCGAGTAGGCGCCGCACGCGGGACTTGATATAAAACCGCACGGACGCAGGACTACTCACATCGCCTCGTAATGCAACCGTACGCAAGCGGTCGCAACGATGGCATACTATGCAGTACCCATACTCGCGTGACCCTTGTTAATCCCGAGGGTCGCGTTCGACACTCAAGTATCGGCTGACAAGCGCCTAGAGGGTTAATCTCTCGACGCCGGACAACCGCTGTGTGCGGTTGGAGACCACACCATCTTCTGCACCCTCTGCAGAGGGGTTGAGTAGACAGCTTTAAGCTGTCGTGGCGGTCAAACGTCAAGGGGTTTGAATTTGACGGCCGCCACGGACTATAACGTCCAACCATAAAAGCTCAAACAAAAAAAGGAAGACTCACTCCGACTCTCATTAGTTCGGTGGCCTCCTAAAATGGAGAGAGTAGGCAGGCCCCTAACGACGCACGCGCGGAGGGAGCCCGGTAACCCACCCATAGGCTACCCGATGCCCGGGATAGTGAGGCCCCCACACGGGCTCCCATAAGCGGACTGGGGCTAGTCCTTCGCCCACGTGCTGCTCCGCAATACCAAAACCCCGTGTTTACTGACCGTGTCGCGCTCGTGGTCCCGCCGCCTGGCCCATAACTTTTTAGTGCGGAAATCGGCGAGTGCTGCGCGTGCGGACTTAATATAACATCGCACAGACAGTGGGTCTACACATACCAATTCACTATGCAGCGCTACGTGAGTAACTGCGATGACGACGCATTATGCGGTGCCCGTACCCGAACGGCCTATTCCGAGCCATGGGGTCATTTTTCGATGCTCAGGCGTCGGCTGAAGTGCGCGCTAAGGGGAGGTAACCCTTTAGCGGACGCAAAAACCGGCTTGAGGGCTTTACCGCCTTCTGCACCCTGAGGTGTCCCAAAGGGTGCAGGGTAAGACGGTCCCTAGGGCAGGAAGGGATTTGGAGCGGTGGTGAGTTGTCTGGCGCATCACCAACGACACACTGACCCTTCCGCCCGGAACTTCATCGTTCCACCAAAATAAATCCCAACAAGGAAAGTACCTTCGACTTGTATCGGAAGTGAGCCTTTTCAGAGTTAGTCCTCGGACCTGGGTCGTCCTGGGCGAGGACCATCGTATTCTAGGCTCAGGGCTAACGTCCGACCACAATTTCTTCAGAAGCGTATATATAAATAGAGGGGTCATTCCCTCCCTTCTATTCATTCCAACCCTGGGTTAGGTCCTTAGCACGCAGACTCTTCTGGCCACACAAGTACCCTACATAGGTACGCATACATACGCATATACACACATATCTACACATATGGAAATAAACGTGTGACGATCACACCTCACAATCATAGTGGGCCTCCTCATAGCCATTCATATGTATAAGATCGCAGGGCAGTCCAATCCAATAATCCAAGCCACAGAACATACCTGCAATCACATCAAAGAGTCAAGCAACAGTCCATACACTACACGGAATCAAATCCAACCAATCTCTATGCTCATACCCTTTGCCTCAGCCATGCAAGCCCCAACCTCCAGCAGGTGGCGAGCAACTACAGCTACCTATCAAGTCCAAACTCTGACTAAGACGTGGCATCACTCAGTCACATGCAGGCCAAACCACAGACATGCACTCTCTCACCATCCCCAAGTTACATTAGCAAACAATAGTTCGTAGCCTTTCAATGACTTATCCCTTATACCCAACTTACCTAGGGCATAAGGCTAGACCACCCAAACTTTTGGAACATGTCTAGCCCAGCCAAGAAGTATACACAAACACAGGGTACAACAACTTTTCTCTTCTTTGGGCATGTGACTAGGCCATCTTAGTCTCCCTCAACTGTTTAAGTATCCAGAGTTTATATAATTGCATGTACTTAGTCTTTTTGAGGTAGCATATAGCTGAGTCGATCATCTTCAGCTCAAGACTCAGCCTGCCCCTTCATACCACAAGTTTATTCTTAGGTAAGTACTCTCTTCGGTTGGTGATAAGCTATAGTCAGGCCACCAAACTTATGGAACCCTGCCTGATTAGCCTGTTCATAGATAGTATATTAGTAAAGTATATCAAAGTTATAGCCTTCCGGTTCCAGGATGTGCGAGGTGTGGGACCAAGACCACCCAAACTTATGGAACATGTCTTGGTCCTCAGCCTGGTTTATTTCTCTCAGACCAAAACAGGAAGAGGCAGGACCACCCAAACTTATGGGACATGTTCACCTCCTCGTTCAAAAACCAAAGAAACTGTCAAAACCCCAAGTAAACAAGGCCGCCAGACTTCCCAAACTTATGGATTTGACTGGCACCTAAAAAAACAATCACATTCAGCCCTCACAAGTAAAAGCAGCCAGACCACCCAAACTTATGGGACCTGTCTGGTTCTCAACGCAATACAAAAGAAACATACCACTGGGCCTTCCCAAACTTATGGAACTGGCCCAGCCCTTGGTTGACCCGGTCAAACTTCATGCAATACGGTCTTTCTCCCACCCTTCCCCCAGATGCAATCCCACAATCTGTTTTTCATCAATCAAAGAAGTCGAAACTTGGCTTTATACATGTGTTCTTTTACTTTGTCTGGTTAAGTCCTGAATAGGAAATGAAAACCATAGGGTTAAGCACGCATACGTTAATCAAACTATAGGGGGATATGCAAACATGGGTGTTGTGGGTTATACAGGTGGAAAGGGATATACCTGGTGGTTCCTTGCCTCCAGAACCTTGCCTAGGTTCCGGCAGGGCTCCCGCAATCAGTGAGAGGACTCCCCACAGAGCCTTGATGTGGTCCTACGGGTTGCAACCCCGCCTGCCGCCTTCCCCTCGTAACCAATAGACTAGACTTGGAGTAAGAAGGGCAGAAAGAGAAGGTTTAGAGACTCTCAGATCCAAGAAGGGTGCGCTCAGACTCGCGTGAGAGGGCCTTGTTGCCTTCAATCGCCTGAGGGCCCCGCAATGGCAGCCAACTGACAACTTGGTCCAATGAACTCAGACTGCCGTAGTAGCCCCTCCTGACGAACTCTCCCCTGCCCGTAGCACCAAGCTCCCTCCCTAAGCCCAACTACTCCTCTGGGCCCAACTGCAGCCGCTCAACACCCTGTATTAGTCCTTACGTGCAACAACAGTAGTACTCAATGGAGGCCAGCAGCAATGGCAGCAACCTTCAACAGTCACCAGCAGCGTCAGCCGGCGATCCCAGCGACAACATTCCTAGCCCGTGGCAACAGTCCGTGCCTGGATGCTGCAGTTAGCAGTAGTTGTAACCAGCCGTAGCAGTAGGCCGCCCATAGCCCTCACTCGTAGCAGTGGTACATAGCGACGACCAGCAGCAAGGTAACAACCAACAGCAACCCATATCGATAGCCTATGTACAATCCTTAAGAGCAACAGTCGTTCGCCACATCACGTAATACCAGTCTGCCCCACCAGTCACCCGTAGTATGCCACCATAATGCCCAGCAGTCTACCTGCAGTTGTGTACAGCAGTACGCCACAACGTACATCGGTACTCAGGGCTTAGTCAATAGCAGCCGCAACACAGCGGTGGCCAGCACCAAGGCCACAGTCTGCCCGCATCCAACAACAACCCGTAGTATGGTCGACAGTCACTAATGCAACAATTGTTTGCGACAGCCAGCCTCGACTGTACACAGTCACCCGCAGTTACCTACTGAGCTCTTAACCCGCGGCTCACTGCTACAGTGTGACTCGAATGAACAGTGCCCCGACCAACAAACAGGTCCCCATGTCGTGCGGCCTCCTCCTGTTGCCGGCTCGGCCACCTACGCTAGACCACACGCCGACCACCACTAAGGCCTTCATCCTCACAGTCGTACCTCCGCTGCTTTGACCGATACCCCGGGGGGGAGGGTACCGTGGACAATTGTTCAACCTGTTACTCCCCTGCTAACTAGGCTGGCAGCATGCCTGCCCATAGACAGCCTCCAGCCCGCAGTCCACCTGTAGCCTCCCCCTTCAACGGCTGTGTAACATGTCAGCCGGCCGGCGAGCCTTTGACTCCCATGGCCCATTCCTCGCTACCTCTGACTACTAGTCAAGCCTCCCACCCCTCTCGGTTGGCCTCGCACCTCAACCTTCAATCTGCCTCTCCTTTTCGTGCGGCCTTCGACTATCAGCAACGGTCATGGCGGTGGCTGCCGCATCGTCCTGAGGCTCAAGGTGACGACGGCTCGCTATAGTGACTACGATGCCAGATGGTTATCACTTACACAAGGCCCGGTTATGAGTGCAGGTTGTAATAACAGTGGTCAATCAACACGGCTGCCAGTAGGAAACTGCACATGGGTCCCCTGCTGAACTGTAGCCCGGTAAGTGCACACTTTGCTCCTCTCCCTTCACACAGCACCCCCGACATGCTCTCCTATCTCGCTGCTTACACCGTACTACCTCGGTCAGTGGGATTTAGCAAATACCAATTGAATAGTTCACCAGAGCACGCGCATAGTGCACTGTCAGCTCCTCCTCCCCGTCGAGCCAGTGCTCCTGGCTCCACCCCCACAGCAGGGCGTAACCAGATGACTCTGCCGTCCAACATGGGGGTGTTCGCTACTGTTACTTCGACCCCGCTACGAGGTAAGCCACCCCTCTCTCTACGCGTCCTGCCCCAGCTACTTCATTCGATGGAATGGGCAACCCCACCGGTCAACAGGTAAGCACTCGACCCCGCAACTGCCCCACGCAAGTCCCGTAGATAGGACGAACAACACGGAATGAATCATCCCCCGAAACATGGGTAGATGCATCCCCCTTCCTCATAACGTCTTCTCCTCCACTCAGCCTCTGCAGATCATACCGCTAAAGCCCGCTGCTCGAATCAAAATTCTAAATGTGCCATCACGTCCGCAGCTTCTCACCACCTTAGTATAGTATCGTTGTCCGTCGAACTCGGTCCAGACACACGCTCGTTGACAATCCCTTCCCTACTTTTCCATAGCTCCCGACTCTTTCCTCGCTCGCTCCCCCTTCACTAACTCCAATCCCCTTAGTCGATCACTCCAGCTACCATTACCATCCGTTTCACCTCCCTCTCAAACCCCACCTTCAACTCTCTTCCTCTGTGTGTGTGTGTGTGTGTGTGCACAGCGCGGCCGGCCCGCGCACCCCTCTCTTGATACGAAAAGCAAAATCGGACTGAACCTCCCCACTAACTATGGCTAGGTGCATCCGCACCTCACTACCCACTCTTGCGCGCAGCCACTCCTCTCTATCGCTCCCACCCTACTAACTTTCTTACCAATCCGACTCCACTGTCTAACTCGCAGCTACTTAGAACCCCCGAAACAGACCTTCCCACGCTCCGTCTCCTACAGAAAACGGACGGGATTGACGATCTCACCTTCCTCCTTCACCATAGCCCCGCGCACTGACTTTTCTACCAATCTCTCTATCTACTAATCCTCTTCTAAATCTAACACCCCCATCTGATTCGCCCTACAAGAAAACCTCATAATCGGCTCACTCCCCGCCCGTTTTCATCAAGAATCGGGCGGCGTTCACCCTCCTGTACTCTCTCCGATGTCGGCCATAGCCCGTATTCCCCCCCCCCATGCACCCGGCGCCCTTTCCAGCCCGGGTTCGTTCCTCTCCTTAGCACTTCACTCCGTTCTACAGCCTCTGCCCCTGTCACTACTTGCCCATCTCGATTAGGTCCGGTCCTGTACCGTGACCGGGTTCGCTCCCTTTTTCCTTGCGTCTGTGGTTGCCGCCCATCACCTTGCTGCCCAACACTCAACTCTCGTGGTCGCTAACCCAGCGCCTACCGCTGGCCCCGCCTTGGCTCACTGCGCCGGTCGCTGCCACAACGTTCCCGCATGGCTTTCGCAGGGGCGAGTGATTGACTGCCCCCTTACTTATACTCCTGCGGCTCGGTGATCTGCCTCACCGTTCGGTGGTCTACCTCACCACTGGCCCCCGTGTACCCAGTCCCCCATGGTACTTTCGGCTAGACTCGAGGGGACAGGGATTGGTCACAGCTGTCCTCCACACAGGCGGATTCCAACAGTCAACTCTCAAGCCTTAGCCCTGCCATGAAGTCCAGACAGCTTTCATCAACCCACTTTTAGAGGCTGCCCCCGGCCTTTCGCCATCATGGCGGCTAAACGGCCTTGGCCCTTGAGGGGCGTTGCGACTGCGACCCTGACTTTTAAGCAATTTACAGTAACCGCGGCCTATGACATAAGCTACAGGTCCACGCTCGATACTGCAAAAGTAAGGAAGGCGAAAGTAATAAAAAAAACAGAAAAAGCAAAAAAAAACAAAAAAAATCAGGCCTGAGGTCGGAACTCCCCCCCTGCAAAAACCAAGGGGGATAGTCCTGCGGGACCCTCAACCCCTCAGCCTCCTTCACGCTGCTCCGCTGCTCCGCTGCTCCGCTCCACTGGCGGCTGGCCTCGATCCCCGTAGCTCTGCTGTAACAGTTCGGCACTGTAACCTATAGGGCTGAGCCCAAGCCTGGCATTGGTCTGCGCGGTATTCCATATGAACAAGTGCGGCGCAGCCCCCAGGCCTGGGACGCAGCCCCAGCCCTCATTCCTACCTGCCATTAGACATGCTACCGCTGGGCTCCTACACCGGCTTGCCCTCTTTGCGTCATGGCCGCCTTGCACCCTACTTCGCACGTTAGACTACCAACGGTCACCTATCCCTACCAAGGGCACCTCTTACTCCTAGTAACCAAAGTCAGGCCGGCCAACTATGTTGGGTGCATAATCAAAAGTAGAAAGATCACACGCGCGCCTTAATCTCGTGCGCCCACATCCGCTCTACTCTAATCACGCAACTTACCTATGTAACCAAACAGACCTAGGCGCGTCTCGCGCAGTACACTTTGGACCTCTACCGGTACTTCCGGTCACTTGCAAAAATAAGGGTGGATACCCTTGTCAGGGTATTCGCGCCGACACCGCTTCAGCCCCCTGTTGGCTTTACTCTGGCTGAGCCCACCACCTCCTCTGGCCCCCAACGGGCAGCTCCCATAGGGACAGCCCTACGTGGAGCCAAGGGCACGGCTTGCCTTAAACCCCAAACCTGGGCCTAGGCGCCTTGGGCCTGGTGTAGGTCTCTGCGGTAGTGGCTGATATTCAAACAAAAACTTGTATGGGAACAACCGCGGGGATAGCCCTATTGCACGGTCAACATTACGGCAACCCCCCCCTCCCGCCAGTCCAGAAAGCGGATGGAGCCTGAGCGGGCGACTTATACTCAGCCGCTCTGTTGGCCAGCCCCGAAAACGGCCGCAGCGTGCGACCTACACTCGACCGTGGTGGCAGTGCGACCCGTAGGAAAGCCATGGGCCTGCTGTGAACCTGGCAGCGTGAATAGGTGAAGCGGGTCCCGGTGCAAATCTTGGTAGCAGTAGCAAAAAATTCAATGAGAACTTTGAAGACCGAAGTGGAAAAGGTTGCTGCAGGTGGGCTGCTGCCGCGGCCTTCCCTCAGTGCCCCGACAAAAAAAATCCTACCACTCGAATTCCTTCCGGCCCGTGGGCTAATCCCCCGCCAGCTTGCATGCACATCGGGCTCCTCGGCCCGACTTTTCATGGTAGGCAGGATAGAGGAACTTCGTCACCATCTCAAACACGCGGAGACCCAGCCGGCTCCCACCAAAAGAGGCACATGCCCAAGATCCTTGGCCACCCGTGATGGCCGCTACATCTGGCGTCGCTTCCAGGTCAACTGGGCGCCGAAGCAATAAATAATAAACATACTTAGAAGCCTTTAACCATCTGATCATGTCGAAGGAGGGAGACATAAATGCTAGCATCATTCTGACTCCGTCGTCGGCAAAAGACCAAGGGGGATAGCCCCCCGGACTCTCTACCCCTCGGTCCCTTCGCACTACCTTGATATTCCCGCGCCGTCGCCGCTCGGTCTCGATCCCTGAATCTCCCCGACGAAAGTCCGACGCTGTAACTAATATTGCTAGGCCCAAGGCTGGGTCTAGTTCTGTCGGACGCTCAAATAAACGAAAAAAACGCGAGACACGCGGATCTACCAGGACGTATTTAAATTTCATATTGTTGTCGATGCTGTCCTCCATACGTACGCACAGGTCACAAATAAATACACCAATCAAAAGACGGAATCCTTTTAATCCTAACTTGATTAGAAGATAAAAAAAATTATGGTCGGCGATCACGCCGACTCTTCAATCATCAACAAAATAAAAAAATCACTCGCGCCTCATTTTTGTGCGCCCACATACTCTTTACTCTTAGTCACTCGTCCAACCAACGTAAACCACTGGCGCAGCTGCGCCTTACGCGAAATACTTAAACTTTTAACCTTATTTTCTGTCGTTTGTAAAAACCAGGGCGGATACCCTTCTAAGGGTATTCACACCGACAACGTTCACATATATAAAAAGTTCATAGAAATAAGCTCATAGACAATGATATATTATCTCAGTATCTGACATCAATAATACTTACCAGGATCAAAAGGATTAACATTATACGCAACTGGCCAAATAATCAAAAATATATACAAATACATCATAATAACACAATCCAAGTAAAGTTTGGTCATAATAAACACCCTCAGATACAAATAGCAGTAAGACTATACCACTCTATTCCCCAACTCTGATAGAAGTATATTTTGGCGAGGGGCAGTGAAATCCTCTTTAGAAAGGATAGCATCTCAAAGTCCTGAGCTCTGCTCAAGGATCAAGCCTCGCTGCTTCTCCCTCTGATTCCAGCACTCGCTCCTTGCAGACCCTTGCTGATAAGGTAAGCAACCTTACCACATACGCTTCGGGATGTAGTGTCCCGTCCTGTGCTGGTGAACGTACTTGATACAAAAATAGTTGGGGACGCACCCCCTACTTTCCTGTGGCAAGTAGTAGCTGCTTCCCTTACAGACCATGGTCTAACAAGGCTCAATAACTTTTCTCCTATTCAGTAGTCGTGTAGTTATTTTATCACAGGAGATAGAACAACAACACCCCACTATGGACAAAGAACATGGTTCCTGCGTGGGTCTCACTACTACCTACAATACAAAATTATAGCTTCTTCCAAGCGATCTCTCAGGGGAACAATAACATAGGATTGCAACCTTCATTGGGGTAGACCTGACACATTGACAATTCCCTGAGAAGAACTTATCCCCAGGAAATAGTCACTTTATTCACCTCTAAATCCGCATCAGACGTGGATTCTGCGCAATGCTTCTACCTCTCTCTGAAGAACAATCCAAATGCACAGACTTTAACAGACAGTCATAAATCAATAAACGGATTTGAGACACTCATATAGATCCTTACAGATCAATAAACTCAAATACATACCTCAAATAAACAACCCATATAAATATTCCTGAAAAGGATAGTCATTGAAATAATATAACATCAAGCACATAGTCCTCACATAACCAAACACTAGGCACGCTTACTTACATTACCTCTGGCATATATGGATGAGTTCAACATATAACTCATAAGAGATGCTCTGAGAAAAGAATAGTCTCAAGTCCTTAGCTCCAACCCATAGATTAAAATGGATGGTCCAAATCTGGAAAGATTCAAGCGAAGATCTAACATCATCTACACCTCGCCGCTTTATTAAAAATAAGCAAAAAAGTTTAAGTGTTAACCTTTTCACTGCTATCCCGATTGCCCCTATGATCAAATATTTTTCTCGCAGACAGGTTACTATGCAGACTTACTACGTCTCGTAGTCTCTTCTATTGAGGTCATAGTATGGTGTTCCCTGCATCTATCTGTTGCCTTATATGCCTAGTTCAAACACGTCACGTGAGGCTGACCTCACATTATCATGACTATATAGGCCGAAAAACCGCTTAGAATCCAGACTCCAGGATCTCAGTCCATACTTAGTCTAACCCTCCTTAAAGTCTCTCGACGACTTCTAACTGAATAGGCCCCTTTACACATCCTCAGCCTCACTCCAAAACCATAATAGATACCTTATACTGTCAACTCTCTCAATGGACGTTCTGCGCCCAATGTCACCTTATCTTACCCTGACCAAACCAACCATGCAAAGCAACGTCCAAACCAGTCAACTATCGTGGTCAGAAGGGGTATCAACTCTAACTTTTATTCTAATAATCAGTGTACATCACCGCATGGTCAAAACGCTTATCCCTCTTGCATTATCCTACTGCACTAGCCAAAACCAACTCACACAATCAACTCTCACTCGCTCTCTATCCAATACCATCAATCGATTAACCATGAAAGCCAAAAGAAACTTCTCATTTTGCCTATTTTTCACATTCCCATACCCGGATGTCGTTCCACAAGGGACAACGGTAGGCAACCGTTATCCCCGGCAACGTCGCCACCTATCGAGTGCATCGGTCCGACACCACACAAGGCAGCGCGGGACCCTCCCGACCGCGTCACGCAGGAGTTGGTCTGATCCTCGTCGTGAATACATAATAGAGTTTCCGCAAGTCGCTCCGGTCGAGTGCGCCAGCCATACTTCTCGTGAGCCCTACGACAGGATAGGGCCTACGCGAAGCACAACTTACCTCCACCTTACGGGAGTTGTCACCTCCCTTCGGTGGGCGTATCCCCGCCGAGCTACCAGTCCACAGTACGAAAGTTAATCAACTGCAATCGCAGAGGTGGACCAGCCGAGGGCGTTTCTCGTTCGCTGTAGCATAGGGGGTACTTGCGGTATTACGTCTGTATCGGACCCGCACGCGAACCGGCGTCTTGGGGGGCTGAGGTCCCAAGCGCGACTCATCGTCGGTCGACTAGGACGCATCTCACACGCCACGTGCATACCACTGTAAAGAACATAAAAATAAAAACAAACACACACACGTACATATACATATACATATACAGAACGACATTGAACAAGCAACGCGACAACACTATACAGAACGACACTGAACAAGCAACACGACAATACTCCTAGTCCCTTAGTAGCCATCCCATAATTCTCCGATGCGGAAATCGAATATGCGTCGCGCGCGAGACTTAGTATAAAGTCGCGCAGGTGCATGACTAACTCATATCGACTCGCAATGCAAGAAAACGCACGCAGTCGCATTGATGGCGTACTAAGTAGTACCCATACTCATGCGGTCCTCGTTAATCTCGAGAGTCGCATTCGACACTCAAGTGTCGGCTGACACGCGCCTTTAAGGATTGATTTCTCTACGTTGGACAACCGCCAAGTGTGGTTGAGAACCACACCCTCTTCTGCACCCTGCGGAGAGTGGGAGGTACACAAGTTCATACCTGTGGTGGCAATCGTCTTTTATCGCCCTAAAGACCAGCTCCATCATCTAGGGCCTGAGAAAAAATCAAGGGGTTTGACTTTAACGGCTGCCACAGACCACAAGCGGTTATCCGGTAGCTGAAAATTCAGGAATGAAAATTCTGAGGTGAGAGTTTTGGACAGTCTGAAAATCCTGAATAGTCCTGAAGTGGTGAAAAATTCGAAGACCCTGAAAACCACCTGTTTAGGCAGGTTGTATCCTGAAGTGGTGAAGAGTGCCTTGAAGTGATCAAGTGAGAGTTTTGGACAATCTGAAAATCCTGAATGGTCCTGAAGTGGTGAAAGGTCTGAAGACCATGAAAACCACCCTTCACCATTTGAGGATGCAACCTGCTTAAACAAGTGTTTTTCAGGGTCTTCGGAACTTTCACCACTTCAGGACTATTCAGGATTTTCATACCTGAATGGTCATGAAGTGGTGAAAGGTTCGAATACCCTGAAAACCACCTGTTTAGGCAGGCTGAAGTGGTGAAGGGTGTTTTGAAGTGGTGATGAAAAATACGACTGTTGTTAACCTTCTCTCTCACGGACTACAACGTCCAACCATAGAAACTCTAAGAAGCAAAGGCTAAAAGGAAAATTTTCATTTCCTTCAAAAACATAATCTGTTTAACCTTTACGCACGGTCACTGTAGGCCGCACAAAACACTCAAGACATATATATTCACATATATAGAGAGGGTTATTAATTTAGGACGATCACTTCTCACAGTCATAGTGAGACTCCTCTCAGCCATATATATCTGTATGATCGCAGAAAGTCAAATCCAAAGTCTGAAACACCAAACGTATCTGCAATCACATCAAAGATTCAACCAGAGTTCATGCACTACACAGGGTCAACTTCAACCATTCTCTGCGCTCATACCCCTTGCGTTAGCCACACAAACCTCAACCTAAGTGCACCCTTCCAGCAATAAAATACTCAGTACCTTTGTTAAATGGTCATTCAATAAAGTCCGGGTAAAAACACAATGAAACATTTCAAACCACAGGGTTAAAGCCTTTAGGTTGAGTGACAAGAGTGGATTGGGGTTGAATCGTAAGCCGACAAATCAGCAACCGACTTGTTATCAGTGATAACAGAAGATGATCCTTGTAGGATCAAGTTGAATCTAACCCAAATCCTGAATCAATCGATCAAGAAGACCTGTAACACAAAACAGACCAATCCCCAAGCTAAAATCATAAGTGTATGGAGAATACAGCTCCATAACACATTCTCACCCAAAATCCTTCTGCAAGTTAAGCCTGAGCCTGCCTCTAAGTCAGTGCCCAAAGATAGGTAGACCTGACAGAGTCTCCTTTATATAGAGTGGATTGTCATAATCGTCACCCGTTAAAATATAATCTAACTCCTCCAAACTAAGAAAATTTCGGCAGCGCTTCCGTAGGGAAAGTGTCTTTCCATAATTTATAATAACCCAAATATGAAAATAAAAATCAAATTTTAATTCTGGAAAGTCAAATTTTATCTAACTCCTGAATTAGTAAAAATTTGGGCAGCATCTCCTTTAGAAAGGTAGGCTTCCCAAATTTATACTAAGTCAGATATGAACCCAGAACAAACCTGAATTTAATTTAGACAAAATTTAACTAACTCCTTAGATTTGTAAAAATTTCAGCAGCGCTTCCTGTAGAGAAAATGTTATTCCAAGATTTATACAAAGTTAAGTTCATAATCTTATTTTACTTTTCAAGGTCCAATTTTATATAACTCCCGGAATTAGCAAAAATTTGGACAGCACTCCCTTTAGAAAGGGAGGTTTTTCAGATTTTTACTAAGCCAAAAAGTCAGAAAAACTGGATCCCGAAAAAGACAAAATCTGACTAACTCCTTGTTTTTGTAGAAATTTCGGCAGCACTTCCCGTATAGAAAGTGGCTTACCAAGATTTATACAAGACCAAGTATAATAAATGATCCCAGAAAATGCAGAAATTGACCTAAGTAAAAATAAACTTAGCCAAGAAAATGCAGGAATTGAAACGAACTCCTATGGCTCTAGCACGTGGCAAGCATCTAAAGCAACTACCTATCAATTGAAACTCAGACTAAGTAGTGATCTCACTCAGCCACGTGCAGGTCAAACCACAATGGTAAGTACTCTCATCATCCCAAAGTCAATTTATCAAACAATAGTTCATAATCTCTCAATAATTTACCCCTTTGTAGTCAACTTACATAGGGCATAAAGCTAGACCATATGACTAGACCACCCTAGTCGCCCTGAACTATTTAAGTATCCCAACTTTATATAATCATCTGCACTTAGTCTTTTGAGGTAGCATATAACTGAACCGATCATCTTTAGCTCAAGATTCAGTCTTCCCCTTCGTACCACAAGTTTATTATTAATTAGTACTCTCTTCAGTTGGTGATAAACTATAGTCAGACCACCCAAACTTATGGAACTCTGTCTGACTAGCCTGTTCATAAGTAATATAGTAATAAAATATAGTCAAATTATAATCTTCTGGTTCCAGCATGTGCGAGGCGTTGGACCAAGACCACCCAAACTTATGGAACATGTCTTCGTCCTCAGCCAGGTTCATTCTCTTTCAAACCCAAAGCAGGAAGAGGTTGAGTCACCCAAACTTATGAAACATGCTCACACCCCCTCGTTAAGAAACTAAAGAAACTGAAAAAAAAACAAAGTAAACATGCGACCAAGCCACCCAAACTTATGGAACATGCTTAGTCCCTGCAAAGTCAATCGCATTCAGCCCTCACAAGTCAGAGCAACCAGACCACCCAAACTTATGGAACATGTCTAGTTCTCCAAGCAATTGAAAATAAACATAGCACAGGGCCTCCCCAAACTTATGGAACTGGTCCAGCCTTTGGTTGACGGAGTCAGACACATGCAATACTGCCTTTTTCCCATCCTTCCCCAGATGCAATCCCGCGATTTGCTTTCAGTCAAACAATAAAACAAAAACTGACATTGTGCACACATTCCTTTGCTTAGTCTGGTTTTGTCATGAAAGTCAAACTGAAAAAGTCAAAGTAAAGGTGCACTTAGTATATCCAATCAAAAAAGAATCAGGAATACGGATAATGGATTGTAACTGGGTTTATAAAAGGAAGACGAAACCATTACCTCTCAATTCCCGG
Organism: Chara braunii; assembly: GCA_003427395.1. Taxonomy (NCBI): domain Eukaryota; kingdom Viridiplantae; phylum Streptophyta; class Charophyceae; order Charales; family Characeae; genus Chara; species Chara braunii. The sequence goes on along the minus strand of BFEA01000005.1, from coordinate 2,507,425 downwards.
CCTCCAGAACTTCTCCTGAGTTCCGGCAGAGCTCCCGCAATTGGTGGGTTGACTCCCCACATAGTCTTGCTGCGGTCCTACAGGTTGCAATCCCGCCTGCCGCCTTCCTCTCAGAACAGGATTAGACTTAGAGTAAGAAAGATAGAGAAAAAGGTTTCAGACACTCGAGTTACAAGAAGGGAAGAACTCAACTATCATGAGATGACCTTGTAATCTTCATGCGCCTGAGGGCCCCGCAATGATGGCCAGAATCCCGAACGGCGTGGTCAACCGACACCCAACCACAAACTGTTGACTCCTAGGTGTCCCTTTATTTGCAGCAATACTCTTCTGCAAAATGCTTTATCCCTCCACCGAGCTCTCGATTCCGAGTCGAGCGAACTATGCGTGAGTTTGCACTCCTGCAGTTCGCCTCCGGATGCCTCGACCAGCCCGATAAACAACGTACCAGCCAGCAGGTAAACTGCAGTCTCCACGACCTTGCTCCTTACCCCTCCCTTCTGCAAGTGAGCCGGCATCTTCGTGGCTGGTCCCCAGCAACTCCTCATGTGAGGGCCAGGAGTACATTGCCCAAAGGTAAGTTTCCAACCCGCAGCCTGTCTGTAGTCCACTGGTTTAAACGGTAAGTTTCCGCTCCCGAGCTTGCCTCCCTACTGCCTCATTCAATGGGATGAACGGCGTCTCGACCCGCAGGTAAGTCCCCAACTTTGTGGTTGAACTCACACTACTTCTATCGTCCGAATGTGTTGAGCCAACTGTCAGGGAGAAAAAAATCGAATGTATATTCCGCTAAAATAGGACTTGATACACTGCAGCACCTTGGCTTCGGCTTCCCCGTCGTCCGGTACTGCAGCTCGCTCTCGATTCGCCTTGTATCGCCAACTTGCCAGGCGGGAATGAATCTCTCGTTATACCGCAAACGGATTCACTCCCTCCTGATAGTAACTCCAGCCTCCTCCTACTGGCGCAACCCTAGACAAGTAGGCAAGTTTGATCCCTCCCTCTTTTGCCACTCTTTTCTCTCTCTCTCTCTCTCTCACACACACACACACACACACACACACACACAATTCTTATACAAGCGACGAGCAGGCAAGTCTTCAACCTTATGACTCTCTGGCGCTACTGCGATCGACGCGATGAGAAAAATTGAAGTGTCAATCAGGCAGGTCTCCGACTCCACGTGGCTGGCTGCGCACCTCTCTGCCTCGCACCTACACCCCTTTTCTCATACGAACTTGGCTCCGCCCACCAGCCAGGTCAGGGCGCAGATTGGCACCGTAGCTCGAAGCTCGGTTCGCCCCGCATCTCCTACTCAATCGTGCACGCATAGCTTAGCGGGAGGCGCCTTCCTTTGATAGGATGGGCAACGCACCGAGGTAAGTATGGGTACGACAACTCACAAGGGCGACCCTAATGGTCAAGTTGGACGACGTAGCAGTGAGGTCGAATACAAAAATCGCTACGAGCACCAAAAAAAGGAAATGCTAAAAAGAAGGAAGAAAGAAAAAAAAATGGATGGATTTTTCCGCTAGAACGGGATTAGATACATGTCATTTTTCCTCTTTCCTCTGAGCGGAGCTCCAGACCGCTCTACGACCAAAAGAACACTTTCATAGTGGATTCTGATGATGCCATCTCGTTCGCGATGGCCGAAAACCATGGCTATCGTCCTCTTTCTCCCTCGACTTTGTCGAGGGTCGAGTGAGGTTTTCGTTTTCTCAAGCGGCCATATCTACCTTCCGAACACTCCTGCGCACCACCCTTTTCCTACTAGCTTCTCCTCTAACTAACTTCCACCCAAATCTAGCCTCATGAATGGGGTCGTCCACCATTATAACCCCATACTTCCAACTTAGATGAATGAGATCCGCTAAGGGACAGTGACGACATACTAGTCTTCAAACTCCCCCTCCTCGTCGCCCCCTCATATCTCCTTTCACGCGCAACCCCTTATGCCTATGTTGCAGAAACTGCTGCCCCGACTCTGAATCCGACCTCGCCACCGAGCTCGCAACGCCCAAAAACCCCAACTTTGGACCCTACCTTGCCCGATTTTGTAAGGAATCGGGGGAGATATCGAATTTTCTTCCCCCACCATATCTACTTTCTCATCAGCTTCGCGCAGCAATGTTTCCTTCTCACTTACTATCTACTAACCTAGTACTGAAACCGACTTCGCCATCCTGTTCGCCCTAGCCCAAAACCTCGGATTCGGCTTTCAATTTGCCGAAATCTGCTAGGAATCGAGGGTGTTGTGCTCTTTCCCCCTTTACTATCTTCTCTTCTCCCTCATCGCTACCTTTGTCACCTGTTTCTAGTGCACTTTGCACCTTTTCCCGTCCAGGTTCATTCTTTATCTTGCTGAACTGCCTTTAACCCTGTTCCTCTCGTCGTCCCTTCTAGTCTCTGCGGCCAACGTGACTCCCGTCCCCAGCGGCACCCGACGTGGCTGAACCGACAGCAAAACGATCAGCTCTCGTCTGGGGATTTCAGAAGTAAACTACCACTACTACGTACGTCCCGCTCGGTTCGTCGCTGCCTCCCTTGCCTCCGCAGCCGCCCGTCGCTCCTCACCAGTGCACTTCGCCCGTGTCCGCCACCTAGAGATATGTCGTTGGTCCCCCCCGGCTCACAGCGCCTACTGGGTCTACCGTGCCCACTGTGCCTGAGGCCAGTTCCCGATCTTTCGGGTCCCATCCGGCCAGCTCTCATTCAGACGGCTGGCGAGTCAGACTGTCGGTCGCTGCGCGCCCTGCTGCATAGCCTATCGTGGGCCTTGGTGGGCTAGGCCCGACGCTCCTCTTCGCGGTGGTAGCAAATATTCAAATGAGAACTTTTAAAACCCGGAGGGGAGTAGGGCCCCGCGGGGCCGCCGCTTCAGCAAACTCCCCAAATTGTGCCCCCGGGTCACCACTCGCCATTGCGCCCGGGTATGGCCCACCTTCTTGCGATCCCGCGAAGCATGCTCACGCTCAAACTTCTCATAACAGATCACGGTGAATGGTCGGCACATCCGCAAAGGGTCCGTGCCACCCGGATTTTCTCCTTCTCGTGGGCTAATCATCCACCGCCTTGCATGCACATCGACCTCCTTGGTCCGTGTTTCAAGACAGGCAAGGTCGAGGAAATTTCATCGGCACTTCGAGCACGCCTGAATCCGCATGTCAACCAAAAAAGACGTGCGCTCAAGGTCCTTGACTGCCGTGACGGCCACCCGTGGCCGGTGTCATGTCCGTCTTATAAAAAGTCAAAACATAAAGTTAAATAATAACGACGACAAATAATAATAATCAATGTTTTATAAACTGTTAATCGTCAAAATATGACGACGAGGAAAAAAGAACCACTAGCACGTTCTGATGCCGCCGACGGAAATACCAAGGGAGGTAGCCCCGTCGGGCCCTTAACCCTTCGGTGTCCTGTGCGCTACTCTTGATCTCCTCGCGTTGTCGCGGCTCGATCTCGATCCCTGAATCTCTTTGACGAAAGTCCGACGCTGTAACCGCTAGTGCTAGGTTAAAGGCTGGGTCTAACTTTGTCGGATACCTAAATAAACGAATACTGCGCGACGCGCAAGTCTACGGAAACATTTACAAAAGTCACATTGTTGTTGATGTCGTCCTCCGCACGTACGCACAGGTCACAGGCAAGCGCACTAACCCCTAGACAATCTTTGAAACCCTAGTTTTAATAAAAAAAATTGGTCGGCGACGGACATCGGTTTTCACAATCATAAAAAAGGAAAGAGATCACGCGCGCCCTCAATCTGCGCGCCCACAGACACCACCGCGACTTACGAGATGTACTCAAAATTTCTAAACTGCTTACTTTCTGTCACTTGCAAAAACCAGAGCGGATACCCTTGTAAACAACCATTTCGTCAAAACGGACATATTATATTTTTTGAACGAAATCAAAACTGACTTTTTTTGCTGAAATCCGATCGGAATTTTTTGCTCCTGGGTCCGGCGTTCCCAAAACGCCGGACCCCCCTGGTCTATGGTTG
>BFEA01000005.1:2467046-2489087 GCA_003427395.1 Chara braunii | reverse complement strand
AGGTACCCACATCCAAATGGTTGGATGGGCGTACATGAAACCTCTTTCAGAAGTTTCAGCCACTTCAGGTCATTTCAGGAATTTCAGGTGGGGACTTGAAACCGCTGAAGTGGCTGAAGCTTCTAAAAGGGGTTTCAGGTACTCCCATCCAACCATTTGGATGAGGGTACCTAAAACCCCTTTTAGAAGCTTCAACCACTTCAGGTTATTTCAGGAATTTCAGCTGGGGACCTGAAAATGTTGAAGTGGCTGAAGCTTCTGAAAGGGGTTTCAGGTACCCTCATCTAAATGGTTGGATGTGGGTATCAGAAGCTTCAACCACTTCAAGTCATTTCAGGAATTTCAGGTGGGGACCTTAAACTGCTGAAGTGGCTGAAGTTTCTGAAAGGGGTTTCAGGTACCCCCATCTCACCATTTGCAATGGATATGTAGGCAATCTGAAAGTGGTGTATCAACCTAAAGTGGTTGAACTGTCTGAAGGCGGTTTCAGACAACCCCATGTATAGATCCACACACAATCTGAAAGTGGTGTAGTAACCTAAAGTGGTTGAACTGCCTGGAAAGGAGACCTGAAAATTTATGCACCCGTTAACCATCTCTCCTTCCCCACCTCCCCATCTTTCTCCATACAAGAAAAGGAAATAAAACCCTCCTCCTAACCCCCGTGTAAAAGCGCAGATCAAGTCACGTTTACGCGCATCCTCACACGGCGTTCGCCGGGCCAGACATTCGATTGTCTAATCACTCCGTAATTTTTGAGTATGCAATGTGCAACAATCCCAACAGCTCGACCAAAAGATAGCAGAAATGAGAATAGGATCAACGACTGCACAAAGTCCCTACCCTACTCATGAGTGCATCAAAAGGCGGTAAGCAAAGACGAAGGCAAGGATCAAGTAGAAAGATAAGCAACAAACATGACATCCATTCATTCATTCATGCATTCATACACCATATCCGAGATGAAAAATCGCAAGACAAGTGTGAGCGGAAGGAAAACCAAGTCCAGATTTCGAAAAACAGAAACGGACAAATCACCCGGAGCCGAAATCAAAGTTTATATAGAAGAGACAGGAGGGAGAAAAGATAAAAGAAACAGCAAATCCGCGTCCATCAACCTGAGCTCCCTCTTCCTTTTTTTCTCTCTCCTATGCGGACAGTCCGTCGTCGCGCACCAACCCACGAAGCCGTCACCCCGCTTAGTTCTCCCGCACCCGTCAGGTTCGCCCGCGCCCACAGTCCGTCGTGGTCCGCGTCAACCCCGCGTGTTTGGCACCAGCTCGTCAGGTCACCCGACTCCTGCTCTACTCACCTCTTACTTCGCTCGTGTGCCGACCCTTGCTGATCGCGCAACCCCGAGTTTCCAACAGCTGGTTAAGAAAGCTAACTAATCGAGCAGCCGAAATTTATAGCGTGCATGCATGCGCGAAGAACACGGAATTACAAGGACTTAGAGGGACGATTAGAGAAGAAATGCCTACGTTCTGCATGGCCCAATTGCGGCGTGGGGGACGTAGCCACTCTCCACGCATCGATCCGATCATGCAGAGCGAGGCTACCAAAACTCAGCGAAAAAGAAAGAGAAGAAGGGCGGGAAAGACGAAGCACAAGAAGAAAGATTGTAGCGGACCTTTGGTTGGTTGGCCTGTGAGACCAGCCCCTTGGCCTGTTCTCACAGACGTGTGTTCTATTCGAGGGCAGTCCAATCCAGTCCAGGCTGGTACCTCTGTTGGTACCAGCCAGTCCAATCAAGTCCCGTCAGTCCGCTGGGGTATACCCCAGTAGTTGTCTGTTTTCGGATTCATTCTACACTTGCACGGTTTGGAGTACGTGCGTTGGAGTCTTGCTTGGGAGCTGCGTTATGTCATCTCGCTCCTCCCTCATCCTCCAGCTCCATCACTATCCCAGGCGGAGCACCTTCCCGGTGGGTCCGCTACATTGGTATCGGAGCAGGCGTTTCTTCATGCTCCCTTCCCCCACCCACCCCCTCCATCACTTGCCACGTGGCTTAAGCAAAACGCTCGCCACTTCTACCCCCGAAATCTCGCTGTTTATTTATTTTTCTCCCGCCTTCCCCCCCCCCTATGCTTGCTATTTTACTTCCTTGATTAGGTCACCGGTACCCTACCCTAACCACTTAAACTTCGGTTAGGGTTTTTGTAGGGTTTAGGGTTCTTCAAAACCCCCCTACTTCCCCGTCCTCTTCGGGCACCCTGGACCCGAACCACCCCTCCCCCTTTGACGGCGCCCGTGCTAGCCTTGCTAGCGCCGTTCGCCGCTTTCTACCGCGGACCTCTTCTGGCTCCCTCCAGTCCGGTCCGTCATCTCCCAATGGCCGACAGTGTGTCAGACGCCGCCGACACGGCGATGACCACGGCATCGGGCTCCACACCCGTGCCGGCGGACCAAGGCCATCAGCCCCAAGGGGATCTGCACACCCTCCTCACCTCCCTCCTTGCGCCCATCCAGACGCAACTCGCGACCCTTGTGCCCATCCAGGCGCAACTCGCGGCCCTCACGCCCTTACAGGCGCAGGTGGCGACCCTTGCCGCCGGCGTGCGGCAACTCCAGGACGCTGGTCATCCTTCCTATCCTCACCCTATCTCTTTTCCTGGCCCCCAGTCCGGGTCCCCCGTCCTCCAACAGGGTGGCCACGGTGGAGCTTCCTCCTCCGCTGCCCCCGACCCGGCCATCTTGGTGACCGTCCACGCCCCTAGCACGACGGCCGCCACAAGTCAGGTCCTCCCTCAGTCTACGGGCGCACCCGCCCAGACCTCGGTCACTACGGCCACGGTACCACAACCCGCTACCATGGTCGCAGCTTTTTCGGGTGCCCCACTTCTCCCTCCTCTTCGCACGACCGCAGCGCCACCTGGCTCTACTCCTTGTGGGATGCCTCGCGCCGCTCGTGCGTCTCCCCCTGCCACACCTCGCTCGACCTATATTCGAGGTCTCGAGGACGGGATCGCCCAGCTCCGGACCGACCTCACTCTCTCACGCTTTCAGCCACCCCCACCCTCACAGGTGGCCGTGCCTTCCGGCGCACCCCCTTCTTCCTCTATTCTTCCTTCCATGCAGGTTCGCTTCCCTTGCCCTGCACCCTACCCATCCCCATCCTACCTCCTCCCCATCCCCTCGGTTGCTGCGACCTCTTCCACCGCGGATCCCGCGCAGCATGCCGCTGTTTTCCCCGCCGCTCCACCATGAGGCCCGGGCGTACAGTCAGTTGCGCCTCCTCCTCCAGGACCTGCGCCGACTTATTCCGCCGTAGCCTGCTTCCCGTTCCCCTCGCCGCCAAAACGGTGGCGCACCACTCATCCGCTTGTCGAACATTGCCTTGTATGACAGTACAGGCATACGCGTGTCTTGGTGGCTGCAGTCTGCCACCTGCACGCTCCAGCTCATGGGCGCCACACACGACACGTGGGTGGGTCACCTCTCCACGCGCCTACGTGGCGGTCCTTTCGAGGCCTGGGAGGATTTCTACACGTACTCCCTTCATGAGGGTCGGATCCCGACCTTCATGGATTTCCAGGCGTTCCTCGAGGATTGCTTCGGAGCCCGATACGACGTGACTGACGCCTTCGAGCGTGTCGTCACTACACGCTGGTCCGGCTCTGGTGGCACTGCCGCTCTGGATCGCCACATCCAGGTTTTTCAGGACGCCCGCCTCACTTGTGACGTGGCGTTCCTCCCCGAGGCTGCCCTTATCGATCGTTTCTTGGCCAGCCTTCCGCTCGAGTACCGCTCCGAGCTATGGCGGTACGAGTTCACATCGGCCTCGCACGCTTACGAGGCCGCCAGGGACCACCAGCGGATGCGAGACCGTCTTCACCCCGCTTCCTCCTCCCAGCCTCAGCGCACGGGCTACGCCTCCTCCTCCTCTCACGGCACTTCCCAGCGCCGTTCCCCTTTCCGCAGTCGCCCCCGCCATTCCACGCAGCAGGGCCACCACTTCTCGCGCCGCTTCAGCGCGCTCGAGTATGGTGAGCAGGGCATTGGTGCCCCGCTGTCGCGAGAGGGTGACCATAACGACGACCTCAATCTCGGCGATGTCGTCCACCACCACCTAGAGGACTCTACTCTCCATATGGCTGAGCGCCTCCAGCTCATCCTCTCCACCCTTTCCCGGGCACGCAGCCGCCCTGGTCACGTTGGCGCGTCGCCCCCCGAGGTCCCTCAGCAGGACCTCCCTCAGGGCTTTGTTCCTCCTCGCGGTGTCCTTTCCACTGCGGAGCGCGCGGTTATTATGGGCCGACGTAGGTGTTTGCGATGCCGTCAGGACGGTCATACCTCCTCGCGGTGCCCTTACACTACCACCCTCGACCGCCACTACGTTGACCTTTCCCGCCAGCGTCGTGCTCAGTCCCCCCCCGGCGCCTCGCATCCCCGCGGCGCCTCCTAGCCACGGTGCAGTGTAACCCTGCGCCCTCCTCAGTAGTCGGCTTCCCGACATCCCCGTCGCGGTTTGCCCCTATCGCTACTGAGGTTGAGGTCTCGCAGGACCCCACAGAGTGTACTCAGCCCTCTGTCGCCGTACCGTCTGCGCCCCCGCAGACCACCGTCTCCCCTCCTTCCCCGCCGTGACTACCGACGCGTCGAACAATTCGCTCAGCCCGTTGCAATGAGCAGCTTGCGACTCGAGAGGACGTTGTGTCCTCTCTTCTGGACTTGAGCATGCTCCAGGCTCGTCAGGGGCGACTCACCCTCCATGTCACTGCACTGCATCGCCTTCTCACCATCCTCTCTGACCCTGATCGCACCCTCCCGATCATCCCAGTACGACTCGGGACCTCCACGAGGGTGTACTCAGCGCTGTGGGATTCCGGTTCTCAGGGCGACTTCATTCACCCATGCGTGGTGAAAGAAGCCCGCTTACGCACGACAGGGTCTCCGACTCCCATCTCCGTTACCTTAGGGGATGACAAGACCCAGCGCTTCTTCGATCAGACGCTCACCGACCTCCCTTTCTTCCTCACTCTCGAGCCGACTGATCGTTCCCCGGCGTCTCGTCGCCACCGCTCCTCTACACATTTCGATGTGATGGAGACGGGGTACGACTTCATTCTCGGCACTCCGTGGTCTCGCCGGTTCCGCAGCACCGAGGCCGATTGGGTGACCAACACTCTCGTTCTCAAAACGAAGTCTGGACAGACGTATCGCGTACCTTTCATAGGTACCACCGCGACACCACGCCCCAATCCTCCTCCCCCGGAGCCTTCCGTGCCCACACCATCTCCTTCTATCACTGTCACCTTGCCTCGGCAGTTCGCTCACTTCATCCGACAGGACGACGTCACCTTCTTTATGGTGAACGTGACGGATCTCTTACACTATGACCCACCCTGTCCCGACGCCGAGCTCATCCCTCTGGAGCTAGACCCTCCTTCCATCTCCATGGCTCCCATCTCTACTTCCATCCCTCCGTCGTCCGTCAAGTCCACCCGTCGTCGCGCGCTGATGCTGACGCTGAGGAACCTGCACGATATACGACCGACTTGGAGCCCGTAGTTCGTGACCTCATTCGAGAGTACCACGACGTTTTCCCATCGTCGTTCTCGTATGTTGGCATCCCACCGATGCGCGACGTCGAGCACTCCATCCAGCTTGTGCCTGACTATCGTGTTCACCACCAGGCACCCTACAGACTCCCGATCCCCGAGGCCACCGAACTCAAGCGTCAGCTTGAGGAGCTCCTGAGACTGGGTTTCATTAAACCCAGCAATTCCCCGTGGGGTGCACCCGTCCTCTTTGCTCGCAAAGCGGATGGAACTCTCCGTTTTTGCATCGACTATCGCGGCCTCAACCGCTGCACGGTTAAGAACAGCTACCCCATACCTCGTTCCGATGAGTTGTTCGACCGCCTAGCAGGCAACTGCTTCTTTACGAAGATTGATCTTCGTAGCGGTTACCATCAGATTCGCGTCGTTGCAGCCAACCAGCCGAAGACCGCGTTCCGATCGAGATTCAGCCACTACGAGTTCACGGTGATGCCATTCGGCCTCACCAACGCACCCGCTACCTTCCAAAGGGCGATGAACGACATCTTCAGGGACATCCTGGAGCAATACGTTCTCGTCTACCTCGACGATATCGTGGTCTACAGTCGTACCCTTGAGGATCACCTCAGACACCTCCGCGACGTCCTTGACCGCTTGCGCAGACATGGCTTCTACGCCAAGCTGAGCAAATGTCGCTTTGCCCAGCACAAAGTGGATTTCTTAGGACAGTACGTGTCTAACCAAGGTCTCCACATAGACGACGCGAAGATCACTGCTATTGCGGAGTGGCCCGCTCCCACATCCGCCAAGCAGCTTCGCAGCTTCCTAGGCCTGACCACCTACTACAGTAATTTCATCCGGGGATACGCTAGGTATTCCTACGTCCTTACCTCCTCCCTCCTCCGGAAGAACCCACCCTGGGCTTGGACACCCCTCCACGAGGACGCCTTCCGCGCCCTCAAGCAGGCGGTGACATGCGCACCGGTTCTTCACCTACCCGATTTTGATCGCCCTTTTATCCTAACCACCGATGCATCAGACTTTGTTGTTTGAGCAGTGTTTTCTCAGGTCTTCCCCTCCTCTCCTGATTCCTCTCATCCTCGTATCCCTCGCTTCCCACCACCTACTCCTACCACTGCTTCCCGACTGACGCCTACTCGTCCAGCTACTGACGAGCCTTCCATTGACTATTCCCCTACCATCGCCAAGGACGACACTGTCGAGTCTCGCTCACGTGATTGTCTGATAGCCTTCTACTCCCGTCAGCTTCTGCCCGCCGAGATAAACTACATCGCTGATGAACGTGAGGTTCGCGCAGTAGTTTATGTCGCTCGGCACTGGCGTCACAACCTGCACGGGGCACCGTTCACGGTGCGCACGGACAACTCTGATGTCCAGGCTTTTTTGACAAAGCCGAAGCTCACTTCTCGACAGGCTCGCTGGTGGCGCGACCTATCCGAGTTTAGTTTCACCACTGAGCACATCAAGGGTGAGACTAATTGGGTCGCAGACGTCTTATCCCGGCCCCCTGACCACGATAAGGAGCAAATCCAGCTCTCTTCCATCTCGGTCACCACCGTCCACCACTTGGTGATCGACGAGTTTCGCACCCAGTACCGCCACTGCCCCGACTATCGCGACATCCACGCGACTCTTCGGAGTGGCAAGACCGTCCCGAACTACTCTCTCGGGGACAACGGTCTCGTGTACTGGCACAATTCACAGGGCACCAGAGAGCCCCGTATTTGTGTTCCCTCCACTGGACAGCTACGTGTCCGAGCAGTAGCAGAGTTCCATGACCAGGCAGCCGCCGGTCATATGGGCTTCCACAAGACGTTGGCTCGTGTGAGCCGCCTGTACGTCTGGGCGAAGCGCAAGGACTTTGTGAAGGACTACGTCGCAGAGTGTCCCACCTGTGAGGAGGTGAACAGTGCGAACCACCTTCCTTATGGTTTGCTCCAGCCTCTTCCTATCCCTAAGGGTCGTTGGCAGTCCATCTTGATGGACTTTATCGGTCCCCTTCGTCCTCCGACCCCTCACGGTCATGATGCTATCCTGGTCGTCATCGACTGCTTCATGAAGCGTGCACGCTTTGTTCCGTGCTGCTATGCCATAAGTGCTCGTGAGGTCGCCAACATCGTGTTTGACCGACTCATGCGTGACCACGGCTTACCCCTGAGCATCATATTTGACTGTGACCCGCGCTTTACCAGCCGATTTTGGCGACGACTCCACGAGGTGTACGACACTCAACTCCGCTTCTCCTCGTCTTACCATCCTCAGACTGATGGTCAGACCGAGATCACGAACAGGACTCTCGGAGATATTCTCCGAAAGATTGTTCGTGACGACCGGCAGTGGGATCTCCATCTTGCCCACGCGGAGATAGCCTACAACCACGCCGTCTCGCCAGCCACGGGGATGTCGCCTTACTATTGCGACCTCGGCTATCACCCTCGTATTCTCGCGGACTTCCTCCGACCGTCACAAATGCACCCCGACACGAGTTGTCCCGCGCTGGATGATTGGGTTGCACACATGACGTCGATCATGAAGACCGCACATGAGCACATAGCCGCTTCCCAGACCCGCATAGCAGCACGTGCGAACCGATCGAGGATTAATCACCCATTCAAAGTCAGTGATGATGTGCTTATCGACGCCCGCCACTTACAGCTCGAAGCGGACACGCTTCGCAAGTTTCGGCGTCGCTTTTTTGGATCATGTCGCATCCTCCAGGCCGTCGGTTTTGATACGCCCTCTAGCCCGGTCAGCTTTCGTGTGAAGCTGCCCGACTATCTACGTCAGGCTCGTGTGCACAATGTCTACCACGTCTCGTTACTGCGTCCTTATCGCAGACCGTCTGAGAGTTTCGCTGGACTTCCATACGAGCGCCCTCCACCCATCATGGTGGATGGCCACGAGGAGTTCCTCGTTTCAGATATCATGGTGGATGGCCACGAGGAGTATCTCGTACGTTGGAAGGGTTACCCTGATGACGAGGCTACCTGGGAGCCCCTTGAGCACTTGCAGCACGCTCGCATGTTGGTGCGTGCCTATGACCGTGCTCGTCGTGCTGGGTTCACTGCTCCTCCTCAGCCCACTGACCCTCCTCCTTCTCCCTCGGCTAAGGAAACCGCTGAAGTCGAGCCTGCTCCATCTGAGGCAGACCTTCAGCAGCAGCCGGATGCTTCTGAGCGTCAACAGCGCACTCGTCGTCGTCGTGCTCGATACGATGATTAACTCTGACTTACCTTCCCACGTCTTTGACTTCTCCGTACTCCATCCACTCCAGTTTTGCTACTTCAACTCGTCGACGTTGCGGTTTTTCCTCGACGGCATTCCAGACTTCTCATTGCGTACATCATCGGCAGTTTCACGGACTTCGTCACGATCAGCTACTTCAGACATTGTCACTCTCTTACCACTTTACCCTGTACAGTACCCTTGTTGTGTCGCATGATGGTCTCCCTTTAGCCGGGTTCCTCTGAGTTGGGCTCTCCCTTGGTATACGTATAGGCATCGGGACCGTAGCGTTGCYCTGGSTTCCCATCTTACGGATCTAGCTCCGACTTCCCTCACTTTAGGAGTCATTTGCATGATTCCCCTACCCATCACTTTCCTACCCTCTGTCGGCCCTCACGCCCTAGTTAGGCAGCCCCGCATGCTTCATCTAGGTGTGCCCAGTATACCAGGCTCCCTTGTTCCCTTGCATGGTCGACCCTATGGCGGTCACCCCTTAGTCGAGCTTTACCCGCCCTGATGGTCTATCTGTTAGGGTCATTGGTTCTGTTCGCTCCCAGTTCCCTACTCTCATTGAGCCTGATGACACGTGTCTCCCTGTTTTCTATGTATGGATGCCCTTAGGAGTTCTCGACCCCTAGGGTGCATTCGCCACCCTCAGAGACCATCCCACCCTTTGGTTTGCGACACACTCCTCCTGTGACATCTGGTTGTTTTGTTGATTGCTTTGTTGCTCTCAGACTGAGGCTACTGCCTCTGACATTTCTAGGATTTAGTTGTTTAGCTCTTGCTGTTCTTAGGACTTATACACTAGTCAGTTGTTCCCAGACTGAGGCTACTGCCTCCAACATTCTAGGATCTAGTTGTCACTACTTTCTGCTTTCCTAGGACATGTATGTTAGTTAGTTGCTTCTGCTTTCCTAGGACATGTATGTTAGTTAGTTGTTTCTGCTTTCCTATAACATGTATGCAAGTTAGTTGCTTCTGTTTTTACTTAGGCTGTTAGTCGAGATATTGTTGATTTGTGATATTATATATCCTAGGTTGCATCGCATGGACTCAGCATGGAGCTTGCTCCGCATCCTAGACTACTCAGGTTTTCTTTTTCTTTGGTAGAGTTCCGCTTCTTGGCGGAAGTGTGTTTGCATCTAGGCGATCCATCACAGGCCGAGGATCGTGTAGCGGACCTCTGGTTGGTTGGCCTGTGAGACCAGCCCCTTGGCCTGTTTTCACAGGCCTGTGTTCTATTCGGGGGCAGTCCAGTCCAGTCCAGTCCAGTCCCTTCAGTTCGTTGGGGTATACCCAGCAGTTGTCTGTTTTCGGATTCATTATACACTTGCACGGTTTGGAGTACGTGCGTTGGAGTCTTGCATGGGAGCTGTGCTGTGCCATCTCGCTCCTCCCTCATCCTCCATCTCCATCACTATCCCAGGCGGAGCACCTTCCCGGTGGGTCCGCTACAAAGATACAGTTGCAATGGCGCCAGTCCAAAATTACAGTTACACACACGATTAAAGGCGCCGACTAATCAGAATTTCGTTGCAGCCGCACAAAGAAGCGCGTTAAGCAAAAAGGCGTTGCACGGCAAAAAGAAAAGTCCTAATTACAAAATTATTTAATTCCTATCTAATGCGGAAAAGGCAGAAAGCAAAAACTCTGAAAAAGAAAGTCCGAAATTCCGAGAGTCATTGGGGCTCGACAAGGTTCGAAAAGGAATTGGAAGAAGAATTCGAAAAGGAAATTTAAAAAAGAACGAAGAAAAATTCCCGTGCGATGTCCGCGCCTAAAAAGTTCCGAAACCGAAACAACAGGAACGGCGCCAACATTTATTATTCACACGCTCGACAACGCGCCAGCCATCCGAAAAAGAACCGACGCAAAAAATGAAGAAGCGAGGGTACTGATGCAATTTCCCATCCATCCCAATCTCTCATAATTGGTCCAACCTTCCCAACTTAGGACCCCTCATTGCAATCACACAGAAAGCCGCGCGCTACAGAAAGTGGTTCGTCACATATGTGACGTCCAGAGGGTTCCAATATTAGCAAGCTCCTGCTTGCTTGTTGACACGTGTCGATCTTTCTAATCGATCGACACGTGGAGCTCTTCTCTCTATGCCACTTACCATTCGAATGAGTGTGGATGTCGTCCAACGTGGCAAACACAGCTCTACTACTAATTCCTCTGGGAGGGTCATTGACAATCCAAGGAGGGGATTACACGTGTCGTCATCATGGCGCGTGTCCATCAGTCATACATCAGCGAGCGTCAGGGAGGGGAAAGGGGAGACGGTACATGGAGGGATGGCAAGGGGGAGGGTTGATTGGTAGCGGGGGAAGGGAGCTCTAAATTTCGGCCACTGTCTCCGGGAGCTCCTGATAGCGAACGATCCGGTGAAAGCGGGGGAATCGGTTGCCAGTGTGAGGGAGGGATGCAAGGTAATCGGGGTAGAGGGTGGTAAAGGTTCGGAAGAGCACCGCGCGGAAGTGATCGTGGTTCTCGCAGGCGGGGATAGTCCCCGTAATCATGCAGTATACCTCGATCATATTGTGGCCTCGCCACGCAGATCTAAGGAGAAGGATATGGAGGCAGAAGACAGGGAGGGCGCATCGGGTAGAAGGGTGGGGGTGAACAGTGACAGCGAGGCGGGTAGTGTAGAAAAAGCGGAAGGTATCGATGGGGAAGGGATTGTTGGGGAAGGTGATGCGACTAGTAATCTGGCGGAAAGAGAGGTGGTCAAGGGGACGGCGGGATAACGACCGGGGAAGAAGCCCGATGCCCCGCATCGGTACGTGGACGAGTTGGTGGGTGGTCGGTGGCGGAGGGGGAGGGGGATCAGCTTCGTCGCCGTCTTGCCGGTGCGGCCGAAGTCTCGGCAGTCGGCTCTCCATCCTCGGGCTTAGGTGGCTCTGGATCCCGGGCCCGATCGTCGGTGAGAGGATGACTAGCTGCGCTGGCGAATTCCAACTATCGCTTCCCGACCGCGATCTCTTCCCTCTTCTGCGCCTAGGCCTGCGCCCGAGCCTCGTCACGCACTTCCTCCTCAAATCCTTCCCACTCCGACTCTTCTAGCTCCTCCTGGTCTTCTTCTTCTTCCTCCTCGTCGTCTTGTTCTTCTTCCTCCTCCTCCTCACTTTGCTCCCCTTCGTTGTGCTCACTGTAACTCCCCTGTTAGGGAGTTTCTTCCTCGTTGGCCTCTTCTTCGGCTTCTTCTTCTTCCGAGCTTTCCTCTTCCGCTTTAATTTCTACCTCCTCGTTCTCGAAAGCCGTCCGATCTTGAAAGAAGGTGAGATCGACTATTTCGTGCGGGTCCAGATAACCGCGCCATGACGGTGGGTTGCCGCCGCTTCCTGGCTCCTCCAAGCACTCCGACCACTGAAGATATGGTGTCAATATGCGTGGGAGGACGTGCGGGATTGGGCTGTTGTCCCTCTGCGAGACGATCTCAAGTGGGAGGTTGTCGACCAGCTGCGCAACGGGAACCGTTAGCTCTTGCACGATCAGTTGGCGATGATCGGGCCGCACTGATCCGAAGAGGAATCCGAGCAGATCGCCCTCCACTCCCATTCGCCACGCCTGGATGATGAGCAGCTCAAGGTACTCGGCCCACTGGCGGTGATCCCCGTGCCGCGTCCACATGACCTTTACTCCGACCAGACACAACGACAGTTCGGCGAAGTGTTCTCGCCAACGCCTCCACTGTTGGGGATCAAGGAGGGGGACAGCGAGTGACTCCAGACAAAAGGAGAGATGCGGATGGACTCCGGATTGCCAGAAGGTGGGAAAGAAGGAAGGGAGGTCGAAGGTAGAGATTGGGGACAGGTTCATTGGGGACGGGTTCATTGGGGACGTTGGAAGGGGATAAGTTCAGGGAGCACCACCACCGGCTCGTGGTGAAAAACTCGGATCCCATCGAGGTCGACGCCGTCCGTGGGGAAAAGATTATCCCCGTGGGGCATGAGCCAACGATTCCACTCTGACGCCAACTGTTGCGCCCACAGCCAGAGCGTCGTCTTGATAGTCGTATGCCGCAGTGGGCTGATGGTGCTGATGTCGCCGCTGAAGGTGACAACCGTAGACACGTGGCTGATTCCAGGAGTTGATCGCCGATGAACCGCTACCGTCTCCGCCAAAACAACCGCCTGAGGACTGCCTGCAAAGCGAAACTCAGCGGTTGTGTACACTCCCCCAGTGCAGAAGAACTGCGCAAGTCGTCGAAGGTCCGGGCTGAGCCGCGGATGATGAACTTGTCGGATCGTCGAGATGGAAGGAGAACGAGAAGGAGACGGAGAGACAGGCGATAAGCAGTCGTCGTCCTCTTCCGCAACGGAGGAGGAATTAGATGAAGGCGAAGATGGGGAAGAAGGAAGGGGACGAAGGTAGGACACGTGGCGGATGATCGGACGAGCCGATCGGCTGCAGGAGACCTCAGGTGCAAGCTGCACGGTGTTCACGCCGTTCGGTCCGAGCTCAATCACGCGGAATCGCACGAAGAATCGTGGCGCTAGCTTACCCTGGCGAGCACATTTCCTCACCTGCACGATGTCCACCAATTTGTACTGGAGCCGTGGACCTGCATTCCCATTCCGGGCCTCGTAACTTCGGACCTGTCGGCCATGGGCCAGCTTAGTCAGTTTCTGGCGTTTTCGGGCTAGCCTGGGGAGGGACCGTTCCATTAACTGTCTCGAACCGTGGCCCTTGTGGGCCGGCGGTTGAGCGTTGATTCATCGGGGAGGCTTGGTATCGAAACGCAAGCGACGCTATTGGTCCTTAATTAGAAGGGGCTTAGGCCCGTCGATTCATGGGGCGTTCCGCGATGGACCGCCAAGATGTGATCTACAATATCGGGCCAGGGCCTGGGGTCCCGGGCCGCGATGTTTCGTCGCAGCGCTGTCTTTATCACCCTATTCGCGTTTTTTACCAGTCCATTGGATTGTGACATGTGGGGTGCT
The DNA here is from genome assembly GCA_003427395.1 of Chara braunii. Classification (NCBI taxonomy): domain Eukaryota; kingdom Viridiplantae; phylum Streptophyta; class Charophyceae; order Charales; family Characeae; genus Chara; species Chara braunii. The sequence goes on along the minus strand of BFEA01000005.1, from coordinate 2,475,391 downwards.
GTATTACGCACAGCGACACCGTGTATGACCAAGTTCCTTAATACTTCCCCTCTGAATTCTGCCCCGTTATCGGTCAAGATTTCTTCCGTATTATGGTACATCCCGAGAAAACGGTTGACATACCGCGCAATTTCGGCGGCTTTCGCGTGCGACATGGATAGGCCTCGATCCATTTTAAAAAGTGGTCGACGAATACCAACAGGACTGAATATTCACAACTATTACGATCAGGGGGTACCACGATATCGGTAGTATCCATACTCACCCTTTGGAACGACCGCTCGACTACTGTTGGTACTATCGATCTTGGCGGCTGGATCGGCGCCTTGGCAGCAGCACAGACTTGACAGTTTGCGACGATGAATTTCACATCGTCCCAAATATTGGACCAATACCATTCGTTTTTGTCGATGGCCAACTCCGTAATTCGTACGGCAAAATGGGCCGTCATTTCTTCGTGTCCTGTCTTCACCCCGTCATACCTCATGAACGGATGCGGTACAACCATCCAAATCCAACTGCCGTCCGGTTTCCGTTTTTCTAACCTACCCTCTACCCATCGATAATCCCGAGCCCTTTCATTAGCCCTCCTCCGATCTTCCTTTAAGTTAGTGAAATCCTGGAGGGGGTTACCTACTAAGGTGGCAATCAAAGCGATATCGGTCCATACTTCGGCCCTTCTAAACTTTGGGGTCTTCTCCAATCCTTCTAACGTGGCATCCAAAAAGCAAGCCTCGGTCGGGATCTTGTCAACCCGACACAAGGGGCATAGCCACGACTTACTGTCATTTCGGTATTGGATGCACGAGCCATGGGCTCGTGCCACACACTGTCGACAGTCTATCCATTCCGCATATCCTTCCCCGTTAGGACGCATGGAGACCGAATAAACGCGAGAAATCGCTTAGCAAAAATAGCAAAATCTATCAGGCAGGGAGAGAAAAGATGCAAAGGAGAGGGGAGAAAGAGGGGTAGTGGGGTTACCTCCGTCACCCATTGCCACCAATCTGCTTCTTGCCACGTGGGAGAACTGCCACATGTTCGTACTTAGGCCCGTTTGCCGGTTCCGACTCCTTCCACGAAGTGATTTCCTCGCCTTTGGGTACTTTAGCAGGCCGATGCAGACGTGTCAGTCCGTTCGCGTTACCGTGTCTTTCTGTCTTCCGTTGGATGATGTCGAAGTCGTACTCCTATAGTCGTACCGCCCAACGTCCAATCATGCCCGTGTAATTAATGAGCTTCTTCAAGGCCAGCAGAGGCTCAAGATCTGTCACGAGGCGGAACTTCTGTCCGTAGAGATACGGGTGGAAGTGATGGATTCCCCAGACTACTGCATAGCATTCGCCTTGGGGTGCTGAGTCATTCCTCCGTTCGTGTGGCACCGTTCGCGATGTGTACTCAATGACGTGTTCGCGACCATCGCTCCCCTTCTGTGCCAAAATGGCTGAGATCGCTTCCGGTTGCCAGTCCATTCTAAGAATAAATTGCTTGGCAGGGTCCGGTCGGATCAAAACAGGTGCAGTGACCAGGGCCTCTTTGAGCACATCAAAGGTTTGTCCACACTCAGAGTCCCACTGCAGAGGCTGGTCCTTTCGAAGTAGGTTTGTAAGAGGCCGAGCAATCATCGCAAACCCTTTGATAAAACGGCGGTAGTATGACGCCAGGCCTAAGAAGGCTCGAACCTGCGTCAGCGACGTGGGAACCGGGGCTTCTCTCACGACCGCAACCTTCCTGGTGTCCGGTCGCAGTCCTCCACGTGTCACTACGTAGCCCAAGAACGAAATTTCCAAGAGGAAAAATTCACTCTTCTCGAGTGCAATCTTGAATCCAGCATCTCTCAGTGCTCCCAATGTCCACTCAATGTGTTGCGCATGTCCGTGATAGGTCTACGAGTAGACAAGAATATCGTCAATGTATACGATCATGCAGAAGTTAATCATTCCCAGCGTCAACCGTGTCTTGTTGACGGAGTTTTGGAACGTCACGTTCATTGCTCGCTGAAACGTGGCAGGCGTGTTACAAATTCCCATCGGGCACCGAACCCATGGCCACGTGCTTTCAAACAATATGAAGGCCGTCTTTGGCCGATCTTCCTCCTTGACCAGAATGTGATGAAAGCTATGCCGAATATCAAACTTACTAAAATAATTAGCACATCCAATCGCATTCAACAAATCATCAATCCGGGGGAGGGGATACACATCTTTAATCATGATTTCATTCAGTTTGCGATAATCGATGCAATATGCGGATTGATCCGTTCTTCTTCGGTACTAATACTACTGGAAATGACCATGGTCCGGTGGCGGGTTCGATCCACCCACTTGCTTCAAATTCCCGAATTCGTTCGAGAACCTTTTTCCATTCTATCAGGGAGTATCGGTAGGGCTTGCAGTGGTTTGGGGAATGATTTCCCGTCTGAATTTCGTGTTGAATGACCAACGACAAGCCGATGTCAGTGTTCGTTATGCTAATCGCTCCCTGATATTCTGTCAGAATGTCCGCAATCAAACGATGAATCTCATCGGGTACGTACTGTGGCACGTGTAGCTCGAAAAGTTGATCCCAGATCCGTACGTCGATCTGCTTCGTGCGTGCTTGTTTCGCCACACCGGGTGGTGGCGCAGAGATAAAAGAATGGTCCGATCGCCAGGAGAACACCGTGACCATCATCTGGGCGTCTTCCTCCCGGATGACCACATGTCCTTCCGGGGTGATCCCATCGCAGATATCTTGCCATGGTACGATTCTAGTTGCGATTTTTATCCCGAGCTCATCTGATTCAGCCTCGAGACGCCCAGGGGGTTCTAAAGAACTGGCCTCCGCCCCTAGATGCAACAGTCGTACTTCTTTTGCGGGTGTCAACAGGGACTTCGGTAGATCTGTGATATTACAGTAGTGCTTTTTGTCGTTGTATCGGGCGAGGAGAGGGGAGATTCCTTCGTACAGGGTTTGAGGGGGTTCCAAAGAGTCGACCATCCTCGAAATTTGTACGAGGGGTTCACCCAAAATCATCTTTTTGGTCCTTTGGATGTTCTGACTGGTCAGATGCACCGTTCTTGTGATCGTTCTGGGGGGCAGGTAATAAATGCGTTGTCGTGCTAGCTTCAGAATTTCCGGATCGTTTTCGTCACTGCTATCCGCATCCTTCGATGGTGGCTCATCGTCTGCGGGGTCTTCCCAGGTGATCATACGGAGAGTTTCCGCTATCATCGGAGAAACTCAAGGGACCACGTTGATGGTAGTACGAAGAGTCAGTTTCATAGGTACAGCATAGGGCTTTCCTCCCGTATTTCAGAGTATGATTGACCGTCGCTCGAAATCCAGGTTCGCTCGCAATGCCACAAGAGCGGGAAGGGCGAAAAGAACGTCGTAGGTATTTACATCTAATACCACGACGTCTCCTAACGCATGCACCTTTCCTAATCGAAAAGCGACATTGGTCATTCTTCCCACTGTTTTAATCTCTTCTTCGTGTGCCGAAACGAGCTGATCCTTTTCTGTAAGCATGATCAGATCGTTTCTCTTGCCTTCTCTCTCAACTACTCTCAGTGAAATAGCCAGAACAGCAGCTCCTGAATCAATGATTGCATTATACGACATTCCTTATATTTCAATGTCGCATTCCACAGATTTCCATGGGATGGGTTTAATCCGTAGGAAATGATCGTCTTTTTGGATTAAGCCTACCCGTATCGGATCTGAAGTGCCAGCCGTATTTTCGTCTGGCGTGGGGCTTTTAACCTTCACGTTCGTTGTTCGGGCGAGGGCGAATCGTTTTCGATTCGCCTTACAATGTTGTAACATTCGCTCATTAGCTTGTTCAGAGATCGATAGCAAATGGCCAATCGGAAGAGGAATCCGATGGTCCAAGGCTCGGACGATGTTGACCACATTGATTTCCCCAGTGACGAAGGTGGGTCCTCCCGACTCCATCTCTCTTGGAGAAGGTCGCCACTTCTTTCTTTTCCGGCGCCGACCTAATCGTTCCAATCATTCCAAGCCCAGGATAACCAAGCGATACATACTGATATAGCGGGATGAGCTCAGCAGCCTCCTCCGCGGTTGCTAACGCACTTCCCCCACCTTCCATCTCTTCCATCAGGGCTCCTACTCGTCCCGGTCCGTTAGCGATGGGGGCTGCAGCCATTGGTGCAACTTGGACCCATTGTTGCAGGGGCCGGTGGGGCCAATCACGGGCTAGATGCCCTGGCTGATGGCATGCATAACAGACGTTCAGATTGCTTAAGGCTCCTCCGAGAGCAGGCGTCGGGGCTAGCCCTTGTTGGATTGGAGGGGCACGCACCGCGATGGGCCGCATGTTTCTCATCATGGCTTCTAACCGAGCGTTATGCTCTCGTTGTTCCTTTTTTCTTTCCTGAATTAGGCTAATTAACGTTTTGGTTAGCTCAAAAATAGCAGTAGACTCATTTGTCCTTACCAGGTTCTCAATCGGTGGCAGGGGGGCCGTTATTACAGGTGCCGGCATCATAGGAACAAGAACACTCGTGATTACACTCAGGGCAGGTCGTTTAGGGGCTATCTATTCCAGATAGGTGACCGGGCCAGACACAAATCCCATATTCTTGAACTTGTTCTGCAGCGCGCCCAACTCCTAGCTCTTGCCCTTGCGAGTTCGGACGAATCCCCTTTCTTAGGATAGTCTTCACCTTCCAAGAAGTTTGCCACGAACTTTCGTTCTATCTCCTCTGTAGCGGCCATGATCTGTTGCAGTGTATGATTGATGGGGGAAAACTCCTTTCGCAGCTTCGCCCTTATCGTTCAATTGCGAAGCCCATCAATAAACAAATCTCTCCCGACTTGCTCGCCTCGCTCAGTTTTCACAAACATCCGGTAGAACCGGTTTCGATACTCTGCGATAGACTCGAGAGGTTTTTGCACCCGGTCTTTGATCATGTAAAGTGCTTGCTCTAGATAAACATAATCAAATCGATTCAGAAAATCTCGTTGGAAGGTCGAAAGATCTACCCATACATAGGTAATAAACCAGTGATGAGCATCTCCTCCTAATCGAGCGGGAATGTTTACCTGAGCTTCGTTATCGTCATACTGTTGTGCTCGGAGCGTGGCCAACCATGCTCCTGCAAGATGATGTGCAGGGTTGAACAGATAAAGATAAGGTGGTGTCATGGGAGCCCGTGCTCATGGGACGGGTTGATTAGGATTTTGTTGTTGATTGGCATTTTGCTGCTGTGGGTTTTGATTTTGTGGATTAGCATTCATGTTGGCTGCCCGTCGATTAGTCGATCTACTTCGGGTGATGACGGGGTCGCGTCTATGCACGTTCCGGGGTCGAGGTCGCCCTCGGTTAGCTAGGTCGTTCAATTATTGTGCTATCAATCCTAAAACTCGGCCACGTGTCGGGCTCCAATACCAACCTCACGCCCAGCGCAACTTCCTGATCGGAGTAGGATGTGGGCCTGAAAGTGCGAAAAGGGGTGTGCCAAGGATTTTTGGGAAAGTGGGGGTGGAGTCCCAGGTCAGAACTGAGATCTCTTGTGGCAAAGTTTTTCAGGGGCACGAGTGTAATTTGGCGAAGAGGATGGACCGTCTCTGGTCATAAGGCAGATGGCATGCGCGGGTTAGTCAAGGTCGGGCGAGCCATTGGCTCCGATGACGGCGGTTCGTTGGAAGGTCCCTCCGGGGTGGGTGGGGTTCCGATAAGTCGGGCCGTCGGAAGTTGCCACGTGGCGTCGGCCGTCACGCGTTCAGGTTAGGCCTTCGGGATTCTGAAGCTCTTTGGTTGCCTCACCGTCGACAATTTCCGCAGGGCGTGTTGGGCCAGTATGGGGCTATGGCCTTCCACGGGACAACGCTGAGTCGATGATACAGAAGAAGAAGTCGGAAAGGAGGGAAGCTGGTGGAGATAATGACAAATCCGGGGTGGGTGAAGTAGTGGGTATGGTCTTGAGTGGGGAAATCAGAGCACCGGGGTTCGCTAGTGGTGGCGCAGTGAAACTCCCTAGGACACAGTCGACTCTCTGTTAGGCAAGGGTATCTCTGTCGGAGGCTTTCCTCTATCCAAGGGGTGAAATAGTATGGGTCGTACAATAACGACTCTGAGCTATCGGAGTGTGTCATTATGTCATCACAGAGTTGCGAGATGCCTAAGGGTGGGTCCGTACCGACTGCGATCACCCCGTGCGAGCACGTGCAGGCTGCACGAATCAAGTCGCGCTTACGCGTGTTCGCACGGGATGACTGCTCCGTCTCAGACCCTGAATGACCGCATCCATTCAGACAGTGCTTCTGCAATCGATGGTCCTTTTTGCAATCGATGCACGGGGGCACGTGTAAAGGGGCAGATCAGGTCGCGTTTACACACGTCCTCGCGCGGCGTTCGTCGGGCCAGACATTCGATTGTTTAATCACTCCGTAATTTCGGAGTATGCAAGGTGCAACAATTCCAACAGCTCGATCAAAAGATAGCAGAAATGAGAACAGGATCAACGACTGCACAAAATTCCTACCCTACTCATGAGTGCATCAAAAGGCGGTAAGCAAAGACGAAGGCAAGGATCAGGTAGAAAGATAAGCAACAAACATGATATTCATTCATTCATTCATACATTCATACACCATATCCGAGATGAAAAATCACAAGACAAGTGTGAGCGGAAGGAAACCCAAGTCCAGATTCCGAAAAACAGAAACGGGCAAATCACCCGGAGCCGAAATCAAAATTTATATACACGAGACATGAGGGAGAAAAGATAAAAGAAACAACAAATCCGTGTCCATCAACCTCAACTCCCTCTTCCTCTTTCTCTCTCTCCAATGCGGACAGTTCGTCGTCGCGCACCAACCCACGAAGTCGTCACCCCGCTTAGTCCTCCCGCACCCGTCAGGTTCGCCCGCGCCCACAGTCCGTCGTGGCCTGCGTCAACCCCTCGCGTTTGGCACTAGCTCGTCGGGTCGCCCGACTCCTGCTCTACTCACCTCTTACTTCGCTCGTGTGCTGACCCTCACTGATCGTGCAACCCCGAGCTTCCAATAGTTGGATAAGAGAGCTAACTAATCGTGCAGCCGAAATTTATAGCGTGCATGCATGCATGAAGAACACGGAATTACAAAGACTTAGAAGGACGATTAGAGAAGGAATGCCTACGTTCTGCATGGCCCAATCGCAGCGTGGGGGACGTAGCCACTCTCCACGCATCGATCCGATCATGCAGAGCGCGACTACCAAAACTCAGCGAAAAAGAAAGAGAAGAAGGGGGGGAAAGACGAAGCACAAGAAGAAAGATACAGTTACAATGGCGCCAGTTGAAAATTACAGTTACACACACGATTAAAGGCGTCGACTAATCAGAATTCCGTTTCAGCCGCACGAAGAAGCACTTTAAGCAAAAAGGCGTTGCGTGGCAAAAAGAAAAGTCCTAATTACAAAATTCCTAAATTCCTATCTAATGCGGAAAAGGCAGAAAGCAAAAACTCCGTAAAAGAAAGTCCGAAATTCCGAGAGCCATCGGGGCTCGACAAGATTCGAAAAGGAATTCGAAAAGGAAATTCTCGCGCGATGTCCTCGCCTAAAAAGTTTCGAAACCAAAACAAGAGAAACGACGTCAACATTTATTATTCGTGCGCTCGACGGCGTGCCAGCTATCTGAAAAAGAATCAACGCAAAAGACGAAGAAACGAGGGTACTGATGCAATTTCCCATCCATCCCAATCTCCCGTAATTGGCCCAACCTTCCCAGCTTAGGACCCCTCATTGCAATCGTGCAGAAAGTCGCTCGCTACAGAAAGTGGTTCTTCACACCCCTTCTATTCTCGGTTCCCCCCATTTTATTCTCAGGTAATTAACCCTTTCCCAAAAAGTATCATCAAAGCAAATCGGAGCTAGAGGCTTAGGGGCAGGCCCCAGTCGAGGCCGTAATAGCGGTCAGGTTAGTTCCCAGCCCGACATCCTTAGGGATGTGTTTTATACCCCTGAGTCATACAGGTCGTCCATTCAAGTCCAGAGGCTGGTTGAAAGGGTGGTGAATTTGCTGGGGGGACAATTAATTGGGAAGGGGCATATGTTGCTTGCAGAGGACCGGTGGCTGCCCGTAGGAGGCCGAGGAGGCCGCAGGCCTTGAGTTGAACATTTCGAAACAGCTTGGGCCAACTTTCCTCAAATAGAAGGGAACTTCGAATAGACCACCTGTGTGTTGTATTTGAAAACAACTCGTACCTTTTTTCATTCGGATTCGGAAAAGAAAAAACTTTTGTATTCAAACAGGACATTACCTTTTCTTTATTTTATGAGGTTAGGGTCTGCCCTTGTGCTGCCCACCACTGACATGCTGCATGCTGCAGCTCTCTTTACCTTTTCTTTATTT
>BFEA01000005.1:2444214-2461507 GCA_003427395.1 Chara braunii | reverse complement strand
AAGTGTTTTTTTTTTGGGTTTCACACATATTTTTTAAGGGCTAAAACAAAAACAAAAAAACAAATAAAAAATATAGGGTTGTAGATCTTTCAAAGTCTGTCTCTTATACACATCTAGATGTGTATAAGAGACAGGGATATCCCCTTCCCCCCTTCCCCTCCCTCCTCTCCTTCTCTCTTTGTCGTTCCTTCTAGTGGATAATCCCCAATGAAAGAGTATAACGACCGTGCTGAGTAAATATGACTTCGAGGACAATTCGTACACAAATCATAGTACCCTCTTCTCATGAAAGGTGGTATTGCATGGGTGAAGGATTGCGCGACTCTGGGGAGGATTGCCCGACTCTGGGGAAGATCTGATCTGCATGCTCGCTTCTTGATGACAGGGTGCTATCGACTCGATAGTCTTCTCCGAACAAGCCTCTCCCGCTATCTCTCGTATCTCTCTCTCGCAATCGCCTTTCTCAGTTTTTCTCCCTTCACTACTGTTTTCCCCCGAGCACAATACAACGTGATTCTGTCTGTACCGAACCGGAAAGATACAATGGATCCCTTGCCGAAATGATACAAGAGCTGGATTCGCCGAAAAGGTCTCACGCTGTGAAAACTGCCTGGGAAGTCGAACGAGAAACTACGTCCTCATCCCTCTCTAAGGTCTCCCTTTCTCTGCGGATGGGTACTGCAAAGCAATCTGCATGCAGGCAGGCAGACTAGAAACTATGTGACCCGTCGACATCCGAGTGTTGGATGTGTTTGTTGTGCGTATGTGTGTGTATGAGTGCGTATTTTTTTTGGGGAGAGAGAGAGAGAGAGAGAGAGAGAGAGAGAGAGAGAGAGAGAGAGAGAGATGGGGAGACCAACAGGCCTCTTTCTGGTAAGGTTATCCATTTCTTGTTCTCCTTTATCCTTTTCTTGATTGGCGTTAGGCGCTGATCCCACAATACACAAAAAAAAACAAACACGAAAGTCCCTAAAAAGAAGGCAACGGGTAGGATCGGGTGGAAAAGCAAACTTGGACCCCACACGAATGCTATCCGCGGGTCTTTCCCAAGGACTGGGGTGGGATTTTTTGGCCTTCCATGGTGACGGACATTCCTGTGGACCACCCTATGGCCTGGCATCCCCAAGTGGGTGACACAGCATCTGCCAACGGCCAGGAGAGAGTGGAACCTGGCCCATTTTCACCACGGGCGGACAGAGAAATGAGGCATCTTTTTCGGTAGGGGTAGGGGTCCTCGAGCTTTCCATTTTGAGTAGCTCCGTTGGGCCGTCCATCACGGACTTCATGCCACGTACACAAAAACCGAAAACGTACCCCTAGCAAAGAGCCGCATAGTCAGCTTTTTCGGTAGGGGTAGGGGTCCTCGAGCTTTCCATTTTGTGTAGCTCCGTTGGGCCGTCCATCACGGACTTCGTGCCACGTACACAAAAACCGAAAACGTACCCCTAGCAAAGAGCTGCACCCTCCTACATGGGAAAGTTGTGGGATGCGCATTTCTCAACAAAATTCTCCAGTTTACCCACTGTCGGATCAGAAGCTTAGAGCATTCTGTGATGGCCTTATTTGTCACCTTGTCTTCTCGAGGCAGTCACATGACTGCCTCGTTCTCTATGGGCCTGGCTGGTTTACTCAGCAGGCGTGATACATGGCGCATCTTCACATGACAGGTAGCCAGATACATCGGCCACTTTTCATAGTTGTGGTTTTGCCACTTTTACGTGAAGATGCACTCCCCATATTTCACGTCTGATGCGTAGTGGGGCGAGCCCATATGGCTAGTCCTTGGCCCTTTTCTGATGGGACTACTTACCGCCATGGGTTTACCATTTTCCGAAATCCCATTATAGCCCCTGTCAGTGTATCTGGTCGGTTTTGCTGCCTCGTGCAAATAATGAACCTGACCGTCTGGCTGTCCAAGCTGACTCGGACCGGATTTTTTTTTTTTTTTGGGGAAAAGGCCCTTTTTTTTTAAAGCCTAATTCATTTAAGCCCAACCAATTCAATTACCTGTCGAATCTGGACAGGAGCAGGGTTCCACTAGCAACCGAGTAAGGTATATTGTCCCACGGCGACACCTGTGGGATGTCTGTGGGACATCCGCCGGCCGTTGGTGCATCGAAATCTGAGGGCAGTAAAATAAAGATGTTTGTATATTTAAAAATTAAAAGTTGTTTTTTTTTTGTCTTTTTTTTTTATTGTTGTGAATAACAGGATGTGGGGAGAAAAATAACAAGTCTCTTTTTGATTGGAGGCTGTCGAAAACCGAAAAAAAAAAACAAGTACTCAAGTCGTTTGTATTGACCGTGCTTCTTTTTGGGGTCAGTAGCAAACCCCTCGAGTACTTCATTTCTTACAGCAAAGTAGGGAAATGGGCTCGGTTCTAGAATGAGACCGTCACTAGCCAGTCCCGTCACGCACACTAACGGACTCCCTCATAGCAACCGTCACTTACGACTTCTTGGGCATTACCCACCATCCCAGACGGCCAACTATGCATGAAGATTGGATGACTTGCCTAAGGACGAGATCCCACTGGCAAAAAGGATTGGAACAAGTCTTTGAACCTGCTTTTGTTTGTGGATAAGTGCAAACAACTATGACTTATCTGCTTTTCTGCATGTCTGCGTGGAAAACGTCCAGATTCAGACACTTATTCCAATCCTCTTTGCCAGTGGGATCTCGTCCTTAGGCAAGTCAGCAAAAAACGATTGGACAAGTGTCTGAACCTGCTCGTGTTTGTGGATAAGTGCAAACAACTGTGACTTATCTGCTTTTCTGCATGTCTGCGTGGAAACCTTCCAGATTCAGACACGTATTCCAATCCTCTTTGCCAGTGGGATCTGGCCCTAAGCAATTGAATGAACTGACGCACAAACATGTTCAGATTCAGGCCTTTTTCCAAGGCGCACTGTAGCACTGCATCTACTTCCTCTTCATCGGTGGTTGGCGAGGTGGGGAGCCGGGCGAGGAGAGGAAAGGTCGGAGAGGGTGAGAGGGAGGGGAGGAGCTCGTCTTCTCGAAAGCAGGGGCGACCACCAAGCATCCAAGAGGATGGATGACTCGCATGAATCTGGACGTGTTTCTGTACAGATGCATACAAGCAATTGGATGAGCTTCCGCACAGACACTTTCGTTTTTTTTTTTTTTTCTTTTCTTGTGCAGGGGCCATGCTAATCTTCTCTGTATCGTTCCAATTTTAACAGATGTCCCGAAGGACCGCAGAGTCACTTTCGCACAAACACTTTTACCTTACTTTGCTAGTGTAACCGTGCTCAGGGCCCGCTGCACTCGCACAGTCTTCGTGAGTGCACTGCGAATTTGTCCCTCGGTCTGTGTGTGTGATGAGAGAGAGAGAGAGAGATCATAGCACACAGAGAGAGAGAGGGCATAGCACACACACACACACACACACACACACACACAGAGAGAGAGAGAGAGAGAGAGAGAGAGAGAGAGAGAGAGAGAGAGAGAGAGAGAGAGANAGAGAGAGAGAGAGAGAGAGAGAGAGAGAGAGAGAGAGAGAGAGAGAGAGAGAGAGAGAGAGAGAGAGAGAGAGAGAGAGAGAGATGGACGTCGGGCTGTTGTTTGCAGTGGTTAAGGGTATGGAGGAAGCTGTGCAGCCCATTGACAGCTTGTTGGAGGCCAGAAATGCAGGCACTTTACTCATGCGTGCGGCAAGTGCTCCGCCCAGTATTCCTGGCGGACTGTCTACTGATCAGTTGGATTTCCAGCGTGCCGGGATGATGCTGCCCATCATAACAGAGATAGCGGATCTGATGCCTCGTGAACTGCCGCGGTGGTGGGTGATGCGCCGTGCGGGTGGTCTGTGGGAGGATCTCCGAGTTAGAGATGATGCTGAAGAAGATCATTACATGGCACTTCTTCGTATGAATAGGAGCACGTTTGAGATGCTCGTACAGATTCTGACGCCTCACCTGCAGAGGCAAGTGACCAGGTTCAGGCAGCCTCTACACCCTGCACAACTCCTGGCTTATGCAGTTCATCGATGGCGAGCAGCGACAGCTACGGGCACAGCACAAGTGCGTATGGGATGGGCAGAGCTTCGGGCCTGCGCGCTGTGGAAGATGTGACGCACGCTCTTTTGTCCAGCTTCCCATCTGCAATAACCTTCGGTTCACCCGAGGATCGTGCTGCGTCTATGGCATGGTATGCAGAGCACGGCTTCCCTGGCTGCTGGGGGTGCATTGACTGCCGCCATATATATATAGAAAAGCCTGCACGTGCTTGTGGGGATGATTATTGTTCAGGGTGCACGAAGCGTTTTTCAATTGTCGCACAAATTGTTTTTGATCATCACTTACGCATTCTGGATCTGAACGTCGGACATCCGGGCACCGTGCACAATTTCATGGTTTTGAGAAGTTCTTCTCTCTACTGCTGCGCGCAGCGAGGGCAACTATTTGTAGAGCAGGACCGGCCAGTCTGTCTGCAGGGTGTTGTGGATGCACCATGAGGATATTTGTTGGCGGATGCGGGTTATCCCCTCCTCTCCTGGCTCATTACCCCTCATGGTCCCAGGAATGCGAACAGGGACACTGCTGCATTTGATGCACGATCGAAGGTTGTACGAGTGGATAACGAAAGTGGGAACGGAGTGCTGAAGGTGCGGTTTCGCAACGTCTACAAGTAGCATCGACCAAATGTGAATACATTAGCAGAACAGTTCCACGCAGTTTGCATTTTGCATAACATCCTCGTTGATTTGGGTGAGGATGTTGGCCGTCCTTGGACATGGTTGTCAGAGGAGAGCGGGGAACGTGATATTCCGGCTAGTCAGGCAACGCACAACTCAGGCAGACAACGCAGCCGACAAGGCTTTGCGGTATGCGCTTGAGGACCATATCTGCTCGCGCCCCGAATGGTTTAGAGCTCATGCATGATCTCGTCGAAGCCAACAGCACTGTTCACGTGTATATCTTCGGTGACCATTCTTTCAGTTTGTGCACACACACACACACACACACACACACACACACACACACACACACACACACACACAGAGGCAGTGTTCGAGGTGCTCACAGTGGGGCACAAGGTGAAGACAGCGGCTTCAGCGGCTATTGGGGGAGATGCCGAGGACTCGACCAGGAGAATCAGGATCTGCAGCCTGCAGGGAAGGAGGGTGCTGCCGTCGGAGTTCGTATGCAGAGTCATCATCAGAAGGAGGAGAACGGCCCCGCTACAGAGATCCTCTGACGGGCAGAATGCGGTATGTAGATTGCTGTAGTCCCCAGACCAGGAGAATGCGGGTGATGGTTGCCGCCATGGGCAGGACATGGGAGGAAAGATACCTCGTCGCCCAGGCAGAGATGGCTGCCCAGCAGGAGCTGCCCAACGATACTGAAGCCACACTAGAGTCCAGCATTGCCGACAGCGGGCCGCCAGTAGAAGTGGAGTCATTCCATTGGACTCCCAGCGATACTGAAGCCACGCCAGAGTGCAGCATTGCCGACAGCAGGCCGGCAGTAGGAGAAGTGGACTTGTTCCATTCGCCTGCTGTTTCCGTCACACCGCCGTTCTCCACTCCACCCGCGACTCCCCGAGTTGTGTCCCCGAGTATGTACCACACTCCGTCCTCGAGCCTTGAAGTGGCCATCAACACGGTCTTGGAGAAGTTACGTGGTCTAAAGATTCGATGTCTCTGGCGCGGAGTTATTATGTAGAGAGAGAGAGAGAGAGAGAGAGAGAGAGAGAGAGAGAGAGTATGAGTGGACTTTTCGTGAACACAAATTTGGATGAAGCAGTGATTATCATGGCATAATCAGGGTGCTATCGTGTTTTATTTTCCTTATAATTTTTGTTTTGTAGTTGCTCATCTTGTTTTCCTTCTGTCAGTGAATGTTTCGGATGTGAATGATTTTTATTTTTATATTTTCTTCTGTCGGTGTTCTTGCAATTGTCTTCCTTTCAACTTTTCTTTTCTTTTTCTTTTTTGCTGCTCGCTTGAGGGCATACTCCTGTATGCATATGGCTGCAATTGAAAGGGGATTCACGATTCAAACCCCACATTCAAACCCAACGTGGGCCAGAACTTAAAGTTACGAGTCAGCATCTCAAAAGACGAAGTCCCTGAAGCAAAAGTCATGTCCAAACTAAAATGAAAAAATAATTTCCCAAAGGTCACATTCAGGTCCTATTTGGAGGGTCACGTCTGAAACTGAGTAAGGGTCGTGTCTGTCTGTACAGTCACATTTGAGGCCGAGTAAAGTTTGTGCGAGGCTCAAGGTCTCGATCTGCCCTACTGGGCCCTATTTTCTGTACAGTCGGCCACGCTTAGTGAAGGCAGGCTAGACCCAGGGCCTACAGGCCTCTTTTTGGGGTCATCACGCAACTGGGCAAATTCAGGCAGTTGCGCAGCACCAGTTGGTTGAGAGTGCCCAGGCCCAGGCTGCCTTTTTCGTGTGTAACAGAGGCAGGCCCTGGGCCAGATACGGAACATGGACCGAACACAGGCTGCGGGCAGTTCGACACGGGCAACCACCACAGGCCCAGGGTCTGATTCGTTTGGACTGGGGCTCAGCCTCCCTGGGCCTACCGGAAGCTTCTGGGCAGGGGTCCAACGCAGTCAGGCTGCACGCAAGTTGGCAGGCCACTTCGATTTAGGAAAGGGCCAGCCCACACATTTCGGGCACTGGCTGCATGCTGCGCAAGCACTGCTGCGTTAATGCTGGCCAGAGCTCACGCGCTCACGGGTGAGCTGGAAGGAGCAGGCAGCCATAGCGGAGCTGCGCTGCTGTATGCTGGATGGGGTGCATGGTGGTTCTTGGGTGCAAGTGGCATCTGTGAGTTGGGGATCGAGGTTGTGAGTGATACGAGAGACATACCTGGTGCTTGAGGCGAATAACATTGGCCGAGATCTGCTCGTACTTCGGCGAGCTGTTGACGTCATCAGCAGCATCGTAGATAGGCTAGATAGGATCTGCCATCTGTAGTCTGGGCGCCCAGCGCCAGATAGGATCGACAATGGTTCTTCGTTGATGATGATGAGACTAATCCAGCATTGTCAATTATGAGCTGTTGCTGTGCACTTTTTTGGTGAAACTCGTGATGCAATTCTGCTATTGGTTGGAGGTCACGACTATCTGATCTCATGTGTATGATGCTGTTTGATTTCTGAAGTTGCCTATCGGTCATTTTCCTTGCATTTGTGTCTGTTCGGAGTATAGTCAAAGGTCAAAGGCCCAGTCCAGTCACAGTCCCCTAAGCCGAGTCTGAAGTCAAGTCAAGAGTCCAAAAGGTAGGACGGCGGTCACAGCAGCAGCAACCCTTTGAGAAAGGTACTGGGACACACAAATCGTGACAACAGGGAATGGGCATGGGACCCAGGCACAAATTGATCAAGAGGCTGGCTCAGCCAACACCCTCGCATTTAAAAAAAAAGGCTCATTCGCATGAGTGCATGGAAGTGCTGAAGGCACTTGTGCGCCAGATGTGGGGAGCAGCGCTATGCCAGAGAGCAGCGCCGAGGTGATGAGCAAGGAGAAGGAGAGTGCTGGCTTGCGGAAAGGCAGCCATAGCTGCGCCAGTACCAGGTGTTAGAAGTAGGGGGTTAGTATAGCAATAGGGACCAGTGAGTAGTATTTAGAGGAGATCCTCATGGGTGTGTGTGTATGTAGAGGGAGTGTGCATGCATAGTAAGGAGGAGATATCATGGGGAGAAGGCTAAGACTAGTTAGAGAGAGAAGAGAGAGAGGGCTATGGTGGAACATACCAGAGTGAGTGCTGAACTTGATGCCTTGGGCATGCGCTGATAAGCGTTGGGTGAAAACTCTGGATGATCGGAGAAGACTTGTTATCTTGGTTGAGCGCTGGGTGATCTGGTGACATGGTT
Source organism: Chara braunii (assembly GCA_003427395.1). Lineage (NCBI taxonomy): Eukaryota > Viridiplantae > Streptophyta > Charophyceae > Charales > Characeae > Chara > Chara braunii. The sequence continues at coordinate 2,453,655 of BFEA01000005.1, read as the reverse complement.
CACTCTCTACGAACTGGTTTTGATAATTGAGTTGCGCTACTGGTCTTTGTTCGGCTTTCATTTCTGAGATGTGTGCGACTATACTTTTGTGATGCTGAGATAAATGCATGCTGTCTGAACATTCCATCGTGTGGTGAGCGTCAAGGTTCATTGCAATTGGTATCGGAGCGGTACTCGTTACTCTCACTGGAGATTGCCGGCATGTAAGAGGCTGGCAAGAAACAGATGATGGTAGAGATGATGTGAGAAGAAGGAAAGGAGGTGGTTGGGACCTAGGAGGGGAAGTGTGCCGAAGAAGAAGGGGCTAAGGAGAGATACATACCTGCTGGAGCGTTGGAGCGTGGCGCGGTATCGTGGAGCTTTATCAGCGGATGCCAGAAGAAGAGAAGCACCCCTGGCCTCAAACCTGTTGCGTGTGATTGTGTGGTTGTGTGGTACCTTCCCCAATTCCTCTGGTGGGCGCTGCTGCTGTCTGGTCTGTTGACGAGTCTGGTCTGGAGTGTTATCTTTCCAGGTCTGTTGTCAGGTCTGGTCTAGAGTGTTACTGGTCTGCCTAATCTGACCAGGCGCGAACACGTTCGCCGTGCTACGCATGTAGTATTGTATATTGTTTTTGTAGATTTTTGGTTGACTTCTGAAAGCAGCGCACAATTAGATTTTCAAAAAAAAATTAAAAAATCCTAGCCGCCCTATACCGATCTTGGTAGGACTCGGGGTAGCTACTTGGTGAGCTAGCGGAGGCTATCCCTGTTCTTTCACTCACCATGGACGACTATCCCATGTAAGGGATGGTGGCCCTCTCAGTCTTGTTGGGGCCACTATTCAACCTCTTCTTCCCCCTTGGCTTCAGAAGGATGTGTACCTTCCATATGATGACGTTGCGATCAGGGAAGACAAAGCCTGGGATTTCTGCTGCAGAGCAGGCTGAGATAGCTCGCCTCCTGGCAGAAAAGCAAAAAGAAAAAGAAAGGAAAAAGAAAGTAAATGAGGAAGAAATAAAGAAAAAGGCAGAAGAGGAAGAAGAGAAGTTGAAAAAAAAGTTAAAAGAGAAATTGGAAAAGCAGTTGCAGGAGGAGTTGAAGAGATTGAAGAAGAAGAAGAAGATGAAGGAGAAAGATTAGTGAGATGCAGGGCGGAAAGGAGAGAAAGTAGTCAGTCTGGAGGACGACCCATTATGCAGCTGAACTGGTTTGCTGGTTTGCTGAATATGGATATAAAGGGGAGAGAGTTGTGGAAACAAAAGAAGAGAAAAATGCTTTTGTTGCGAAGATGGAGGCAGCGAAGGATGATGCCGAGAGAGAATTGTTGATAGCCGAAAAGAGAGCTGAACTGCATAATAAATTGTTGGCAGCAAAAAGACAGGAATTGGACGAAAGGAAAATATTGAATGAAGAAGGGGAACGATTACGACAAGAATTTGGAGCACAAAAAGAAAAATAGCTTGCAACTGAACAACAACTCTCCCTTTGACAAGAATTGTTCTCCACACACAACAAGAACTTGCTGCGATAGGAAACACCGTTCAAAAGATTGAAAGCCGCCAATTTGAATTTGAGGGAATTTGGAATACCTTCCTTCAACGGTCGGCTCAAGAAATAGACCAGCACATGGAAGATTATATGAATAGGTTGGGTGATCAGATCGATAAGAAGTTGGTGTCCGGAAGTAATTGAGAAGATACTCCGCGGTGGTGGAGGAGGAGGTAGCAATGGAGATGGAGATGGAGAGTGCAAAAGGAAGAAGTAGAAGAGATAAGGAAGATAAAAGTAAAAGTGTCGTGGACATATACAGGTAAAAAGGAAGAGAGTTTATTGCATTGGATTGCGACAATGGAGTCCTATGTGTATGGTCAGCGCATCCCATACTGGGATAGAGTTCTCATGGCTAGTTCGTGTATGGCTGGGGACGTAATGAGCTTTGCATATTCTCTTGAGAAAGAAGCAGGTTGTCAGTCTATGATAGAGTATTCTCAGCAAACTTGTATCGAAGATTTCTTTAAGGCACTTCGAGAAAGATTTGAAGATAAGAATATAGCCAAAAGAACTGCAATGCTAATCTTAAATATTGCTGATCGAAAGTGGAAGAGTGTGTCTGCACTAAAAGCTACCATGGATGAACTGTTGCAATGCGCTGAACATGGGCTCACCTCAACGCAAATTCTCAATAATTTTGCTAGAGCACTACCTGATCCTCTCCGTACCCAGTTATATCCCCGCACCAAAGAAGAGGGGATGACATATGAAAAATTCAGCAAGATTGCGATAGATCATGCCGGTTTTTTGGCCAAAGCCAATTACTGTCATTATTGGAAAGACTTGCAGGCCGATAAGAAATGGCAAAATCGCACTGTCTCAAGAAGTATCCCTAGGAAGGACAACCTCCTTCTGACCTTTGAAGGAGGTTTTGAAACTCTGTCATATGACCAAATAGATTATGGTATAGACGGAGATGCACCCAACGGACTGGTAGTTCAGGAGGGCGACTACGGCTCCGTTGCAGCGCGCGGGGGAGGGCGACAAGGAAGAGGCCGTGGCAGAGGAGGAGGCTGTGGACGTGGAGGTAAAGGACCCGGCACCCCGAGGGGTGGTAGCAAAGGTAGCTACTACGTGGGTGGAAGGAGCAATGGTCCCTCGCAAGGTGGCCGAGGACCTAACTCCACATGGGGAAGAGAAAGAGGCACATGGAATGGAAACTGGAACTGACCATATCCACCTCATCCAGGTTTGCCCCAAGGCAAACCGTGGGGGCAATTGGGAATTGACGAAAAGATATGGCAAGAAAACAAACTGCTGGTCAGTGCCTCAAATGTGGTGACCCCAACCACATTGTTCCTTTCTGTCCAGATTACAAGCAACCAAAAGGGAACAACCAGCAGGGGTTTCAGTTGCCCTTACAGGAGCCTTGGATGCAAACAGACTGACATCCTCCCATCTCGAGGCTTCTGTGGCAGAAACTGAAAAGAATGACGGTCCTCACCTAGCTAGCTGTCCAGAAGTGGTAAGTGTATGCACTTCTCTAGGAGGTTCCCTCGCTGGCATGGGTGATGAGTTGGCCACTCGTCGCCAAGCTTGGATTGAAATGAGAAAAGAAGAAGGGCAACTAATCTTAGCAGATTTAGAAATAAATAAAGAAAGAATAGGTGGATTGATTGATAGCGGGTCAACGTGCAACTATATTTTTAAGAAAGTTCTGCAAAAGCTGCGACTTGGGCTCAAGCTTAAAGAGTTAGATGAACCCATAGTGAGTAAACTAGCTGATAATAGTGAAATGGTTGTCAATAAGTATGTTGAAGGGATTCAGCAGAGGGGAAGGTGGAACGTGTTCTCCACTCTTTAACTTTCTTGGTGGAAGACAATCTTCCTTTTGACAATATTCTAGGTACATACCAGACTAGGGGAATGCTGCTGATGCAGATGTGAAGTTGGGATCACACGAGTGTTGGGTTCCTAGTCCCCAAGGTAGGAAAAAAAAGATTTGTTTGTATCATGTATCCGGTAAAGAAAGCAGCTTGGCTCACTGTTGCATGAGTGCCCCCGCGTTCGCCCGTCGTATAAAAAAAAATAATCTGTTTGATCAAGTGTTTGTGGCATATGTGCGCCCTGTGAAAGAGGAAGGAACTGAGAAGGAAGTTACACCCCAAGAAGTGGAAAATATACTGAAAGAATTTGCAGACGTGGCATAGGCCCCGAGCTATGTGTCCGATTTTGAATTCAACGCGGGTTCCGCGTTGAAAAATTCAACGCGTGTTGAATTCCCGTTAAACTCCCGTTCAAACGCGCATTGGACACGAATTAACGGGGTCCACGATGATTTTTTTCCTGGGCTAAAAATTATCCAAAAAAAAAAAAAGAAAAAAGAGGGTTGTAGGTTTTTTTGAGGACTACAACCGTATATTTTTATTTTTATTTTTTGACATTTAAATATATTTTTTAATAATCAAAAACATAAACACATCGAAAAAAACAAAGACTAAAATGAAATAAGTGTTTTTTTTTTGGGTTTCACACATATTTTTTAAGGGCTAAAACAAAAACAAAAAAACAAATAAAAAATATAGGGTTGTAGATCTTTCAAAGATGTACAACATTTTTTTTTTCTTTTTTTCTTTTTAGAACTTCGTGTATTTAAAAAAAAATCAAAACCATAAAAAACAATAAAAAAAAGGAAAAAAACACACACACACACAAAATTGGGCTTGTAGCATATTGCATGAGTTTGGCATCCGAAGTTCCTGTATGGCGTGGTTCGTCTGCCTCCGCTTCTATTAGGGCTGGGAGGTTGGCCCAACCCTGGTGCTTGTCACTGCTATGTGGTTCAAGTTGCCCTCAATACTGGTAGGGTGATGGTCCTCAGTGCTGGTCACACCAAGGTAGGATAGTAGGGACAAAGGGTGCCTCCCAGCCGTGTTGGTTGAAGACCTTATTGATACAGACTGGGAGGATCCAACTGACTATCTCAGTTGGTTGGCATCGAGAGTTCCATAGGCGGGGATTGAACCCACAACCTCCTGAATGCCACTTGCGTGCCTAATCAACTGAGCTAGGCCGCTAGACGGAGCCCAGATTCTTGGATCGCAAGAGGGAAAAAAAAGAAAAAGAAAAAAAACCTGAAAAATGAATAGCAAGCTACTGAGGGCTGTGTCGCCCCACACACGCCCAGGAAAAATGACATTTCAAGCTCTAAACTACTAGCAGTATCTACCTATGTTCTACCAGATTCATGGCAAAGGTTTTTTTTTTCTTTTTCTTTTCTTAGCAAGCCCTGCCAACGAGGCATGGCAGTTTGTTCTAGATTTCGTTACTTGGTAACAAACAGCAGAATGCTTGGATACTGTATTTCTGGGAAGATGCAGTAGAAGAGAACCAAAGAAAAAACACAGACCCAAATCGCCCGCCGAAACCCATATCGCCCGCCCCCAGTTTTCAACGGGAAAAAACTATATCTCTCAAAAGGGAAACAATGGACACACGCCAATAATCATGCACACACACACAAACACACACTTACAAACACACACTTACAAACACACATACACAAACACACGCGCATGCATTCATATTCATGCACATACACACTCTCACTCGCAGGCACACACATACACACATACGCGCACACACAGCACACCTACACACATATAACTGGGGCGTTGGGGGTTGGGGGATGTGGGGGCGGATGGGAGGTGCTCCAGGGGTTGGGGGGATTTTTTTTTTTTTTTTTTTTTTTTTCCCTAGGGCCACGTGTTCCGGACCCCGCGCATCAATTCCGTTTTTCTGTAAAGCGCGGGAGCGACCCATTTTCTCATTTAACGCGAATTCAATGGGATTTTTTCGAATTTAATGGGATTCAACGGGAGTTCAATTCCCCCGTTCCCCGTTAAAAAAACACACAGACCCGGAGTGGAGTAGTAGATCGACCCATTAAGCACCGGATTGAGATATACCCGGTAGCCCGATCCCTAAAGGCTCGATTTATAGAATGTCACCAAAGGAGTTGGATGAATTGCGAACCCAGTTGAATGAACTGTTGGAAAAGGGGTGGATCAAACCTAGCTCCTCGCCCTATGGTGCGCCTGTGCTATTTGTACCAAAGAAAGATGGCGGGGTTTGTATGTGTATAAACTATAGAAGATTAAATGATATAACTATAAAGAATGCTGAGCCGTTGCCAACAATCGATGATATGTTAGATAAAGTGCAAGGTTGTAAGTACTTTACAAGGATTGATTTGAAATCTAGCTATCATTAGATTGAGGTAGAGCAAGAAGACCAACACAAGACTGCGTTCCACACCACGTATGGGCACCATGGGTTTGTTGTGATGTCCTTTGGTCTGACAAATGCATGTGCAGCCTTCCAACAAACGATGAATGAGCATTTTCGTGATTGGCTCGATAAATTTGTGATTATATATCTAGATGATATTCTGATTTTTAGTAAAGATTTGAAGGAACATTGTGAGCACCTTCGACTCGTGCTAACTAAATTGCGTGAGGTAAACTTGAAGTTAAACACCAAAAAGTGTGAATGGGCAAAGCGTCAAGTGTTGTATTTGGGGCATGTTTTAGATGGTGATGGAATCCAATCGGAAGACACAAAGATAGCAGCCATTCGAGATTGGCCCAACCCGTGTACCCTCACAGAACTACGATCGTTCCTTGGGTTGGCCAACTACTATCGAAAGTTTGTGCGACATTTTACAATCATTGCTGCTCCACTTCGCCGACTTATGAAGAAAGTGGGACCAGGATTGCACGCCCTCGCTTAAGTGTCTTAAAAAGTGTTTGATTAACTATCCGTTTCTAAAAGTTGCTGACCCTTCCTTGCCCTTTGTTGTCACTACTGACGCAAGTCAATATGGAATTGGGCGTTGTACTCCAACAGGATGATGGAAACGGATACAGACCTGTGGAGTTCATGTCTCGACAACTGCCTAGTGAAAAAGTGGCAGCTTCCACTTATGAAAGAGAGTTATATGCCTCGCGGGAAGCTTTGGCTCATTGGCGACACTATCTCCTAGGGCGCCACTTTAAAGTGTACTCAGATCATGGGACACTTCGCTAGCTGAAAACTCAGGCCCATATGACATCGAAATTGATGAGATGGGCTGCAGAAATCGATCAATTTGACTTCGAACTAATGGCAGTCAAGGGGAAGTACAACGTTGTAGCAGACACATTGAGTCGAAGATCTGATTTCTTCGGTGCCATTGTAACATACTTAGATGTTGGCGCCGATCTACAAGATAAGATTAGGAATGCATATGTTGTTGACCCTGTCTATGGTACTTTACTGAAGAAAGTACAAGAAATACCTCAAGAGTTTCCTGCCTACCGAGTGGCTCAAGGACTACCATTTGAAAGAACGAATGTACATGATAGGCTTTGTATACTAACGTGTGTGTGTGTGTGTGTGAGAGTGAGAGAGAGAGAGAGAGAGAGGGTACTTCCATCGAACGAATGGTCCTTCGAAACATCCGTTAAAATTCAAACCATACAGAGAATGAAGATTAGCATGTCCCCTCCAGAAGGATGACACGCATAAATCGAGAAATGGTCAAAATTAAAAAAAATATATATAAAAATAATCGCACCAATCGACAGCTACAACATCAAAATGTACATTGTGTGGGTGTGTGGGTGTGTGTGTGTGTGGGTGTGAGAGAGAGAGAGAGAGAGAGAGAGAGAGAGAGAGAGGGTACTTCCATCGAGGGGATGGCGGGGCGGCGTCCTTTCGTGCGGGGGCTTCAAAATGTCCCTAAAAGATATGGGCACAGTGGAATGCCCTTTTGGGCTGACATGTTTGTCTTATTCCCCTGTCAGGCACGTGCTCAAATTCGCTTTGCCTTTCACAATTGCACCTACAAAAAGTTGSCAACTGCCGAGGCGTATTGCAAAGTTGGCCAGCGTCCCGTGGGGGTTCATTGCAAAGATCGTGTCCAACTGATGACTGGAGTGTTTCCGCAAATTGTTTTTGTCATCGACCTACGCTGCGGCGGGTCCACTTGTGGATATAAAAGTCAAAAGCTGGAATGGTAAAAATCAAGTTATGGTAATTGTTGACAGGTTCAGTAAATTTGCTGTTTTTGTACCACTCCTCGTGGAAGCTAAAACTGACTTAGTGATTCGATAATTTCTTCAATCATTGGGCAAAAGACTATGGACATCCCGTAACGATTGTCAGCGACAGAGACACAAGGTTCACAAGCGAACGATGGCAGCAACTCATCAGTGTTTACGGCTCTAAATTGACTATGTCTTCGGGTAGACATCCTGAGACTAATGGGCAAACTGAACAGATGAACAAGGTGTTGCAGCAAACGCTATGGATGTATGATGAGCACTTGCCCAAAGTTGCTAGTGCCTACAACAACTCTGTACACTTGTCTACTTCTCGAACTCCGATGGAGTTACACCTGGGATGGCAACCCAGAAGACCCGTAGATTGTCTAAATTTAGACCAAGTGCATAAACTTCCGCCTGGAACATGTGAATTCGCAATCCAATATAAAAAAGATCTGGAAAAGGTAAAGGAAAATATCAGAAAAGCACAACATCAAATGATTGGGCAAGCTAACAAACACAAAAGACCTTCTCAATTTGCTGTAGGTGATCTAGTATGGGTAAAGTCCAAGGAATTTATTCCTGAGGAAGGCATATCTCAGAAACTACTAGCCACCTACAGAGGACCATGGCAAATTTTGGATGTGGTAGGGGAAGTAGACGGACCATCATATGCTATAGATCTTCCTCCACAATTGCATACTTATCCTGTGTTCCACGCATCAAAGCTCTTACCTTGCGTGACTAATGAACCGGCAGAAGATCAGCGATTCCACCTAGTATGGATGGTAAATATGATGTTGATAGAATTGTTGCCGAAGATACTGTACATACTGGGTGTAGAGGTAGACGTCAACGACAGTATAAAGTGAGATTTGCTTATCAAGATCCAAGTCAAGAACGCTGGTTCACTAGAGAGGAGCTAATTGAGACAGCACCGAAAATCGTATCCCTACACTATTAAAATCGCTAACGTGACAAATCTGAAATCTGGGCCATCGTCGGTTCTACCGGCCCAGGGCCCAGATCGACCTAATTTGGGTCGTCGGGTCCTACCAGACCGACGCCCTGGATAGATGCGGTCTTAAGATCTTAGGACCGCGTCGAGATCCAGGCCGTCGGTCCGTACCGACGGCTTAGATGAACAAGTCGCGGAGTGCCTTTCGCAGATAGACGCGCCGCGGAGTGCCGTGGAGTATTACGCGGAGTGCCGTGGAGTATTACGTGGAGTGCCGTGGAGTATTACTGGAGTCAAGTGACGTGCCCGTAGATCCAGGCCCTCGGCCCAGTACCTCGAAGCGAACAGCCCGACAACCCAGTTCGCAGGCAACTTTGGGTACCTCACTTTGTCTTTGTCGGCTCCAACCGCATGGCGCCATATTTTGTTGAGCTTTCCGCTGGGGCGTCCATGTTGTTTGCCGTAGTATGTGCTGGGTACTGCCTCGGGCCGTGTTGTGTATGCCCTGCTTGCTGTTGTGGACCTTGCTGTGCAGCACCCAACTCTCTCTCTCTCGCTCACTGCTTCTCTCTTTCACTCTGGGCAGACTGTAGGGGTTCAACCTCCTGACGAGTCGATGAAAGCCCGACGAAACAGTCTGCCACAGTCATGCTCTTTTAATGGAGTTGTATAGCAAACATGACATCACACACACACACGCACACACACTATCCCTGTCTCCCTTTCACCTAAGGTTGCCCAGCTGCCGCCGTGAGCTGTGGTGGGCCAAGATTGAGGTGCGGTGGAGTAGTTCTCATCGACTGAATGCTGATGCAAGATGGAACCCTCAAGTCAGTGACATGGCTCCCTCCCCAAACCACTTCCCCCCTCCTCCCCTGTCTTCGTTCGCCCTCCGCTGCTCCTACGCCACCCAACTCCTCCAACC
>BFEA01000005.1:2425593-2436600 GCA_003427395.1 Chara braunii | reverse complement strand
CTGCCTCCTGACTGCCTGAAGGGCCAGCCAGGCCGAGGAGGCTGCTCTTGCCAATGCACGGCCTGCCTCCTGACTGCCTGAAGGGCCAGCCAGGCCGAGGAGGCTGTTGTTGCCAATGCCGAAGTGTGCCAGGGGATGGCGCTGCAGCATCGGCTGAGGCTGGCGTGGATACAGGCTAAGAATAGCCTGTTCCCGAAACCCTGGTTTGGTGCCTGAGTTTCAGGGCCGGTCGTTCTGGTGAACAACCGAAAATAGCCCTTCATTTCAGGCTAAAAAGGCTCTTGCCATTTTTAGTTTGAAACGACACAGGGACTGTAGGCCCCTGTTTTCAGGCTGAATTCTAGGCTTTTTGGCTGAAGGGCGGAGGGCCTGGAAAATGGCCTGCGTGTGCAGGCGCAGCATGTAACACCCCCCCCTCCTTATGAAGTCAAGTCGGGGCGAGGGCGAAGCCGACGATCTGAAGGTGGAACCTGGACGCAAGCGCGGCGTGGAACCGAAGAAACCGACTTGCCTTGCATCTTGCGTTCATAGCGTGCGAGAACGTCTGGAGCTGTTGCTTGAAGTTCCGCACGGGTTAACCAACGGTCAGGTCGGTGTGTGCAGTATGCAAAGTGCACCAAATACTCAGTTGGCTTGTTGCCGTAGCGTCGCTGGGAGATGATGTCGCCGACCTCCTGAAAACCGTTCATAGAAGGTGGGTCTTGCGTACGTCTCCTGGGAAAATCGTCATGTTCCGCTGGCATGTAAAGAGCCAACTTGGAGCAATGAAAGACTGGGTAGACCGGCAAGTGGCTTGGCAGCTGAATCGTGAAGGAAGGTCCCTCGGGTGCGTCCCTAGCGGGCGCTACTATCGGCCAAGGCCCCATCCATTTCGGGAGGAGCTTGCGAGAGATGTCTTGTTCAAGGCTGAATTCCGCTGCGGAAACCCAAACAAGGTCGCCTGCGCGGAATGGGCAAGGAAGACGCTGCTCAAACTCAAAGGGCGACATCCCGATAGCCGGGTGGATAGATGAGTTGTAGGCCAACTCGACATCCGGCAGCCACTCAACCCAGTCCTTCTGGTCGGGCCGGATGAGAGTGTGAAGGAGAACCTGTGCGGTCTGATGCGCCATCTCCGTCTGGCCATCGGTCTGAGGGTGGCCAGCTGAACTGGGCTTGAGAGATGAGCCCCATCGCTAAATGAGTCCCAACCAAAAATTGGACATGAACCGCGTGTCGCGGTCGCAGACGATTTCCTTGGGGTAACCCTTGGTTCGAATGCAACCGGCGTAGAGAACCTCGGCCAACTCCGGTGTGACGAAATGGCCCAAATATTCCAGCTCCTGTCGGACAAATTCACACTTGTCGAAGTTGGCCTTGTACTTGGCGCGGCGGAGCGTCTCCAACACTCGTCGAAGATGCCCAAGATGATCCTCCAATGACCGGCTATAGACGAGAATATCGTCTAAGTAGACCAGCACGAACCGGTCCAACATTGCACGAAATTCATTGGTCATTGCCGCCTGAAAGGTCGCCGGGGCGTGGTGAGGCCAAAAGGCATGACCACGCACTCGAAATGCTTGTACCTCGTCTTGAACGCGGTCTTGTAGCGGTCGTTCGGCTGGATCGAGATTTGATGATATCCCGATTTCATATCCAACTTGGAAAAATATTTTGCACCGCCCAATCGCTCAAGAAGATCGTCGATGCGAGGAAGAGGCCCCGCATTCTTGACGGCTTGCGCGTTGAGCTTGCGGTAGTCGATACACAGTCGTAGATCCTTGTTCTTCTTCCTGACGAAGAGAACTGGTGCTCCATATGGGGAGCTGCTAGGGCGGATCCAACCCTTGGCCAACAAATCGTCGAGTTGTGAGCAGAGGACCTCAAGTTCCTCCTCGCTCATACGATAGATGCAACCTTTCGGCGGCACGGCACCGGCCTCAAGAATGATCTCGTGAGAGATCGGCCGATCCTGCACCACACCGGTAGGTGACTCGAAGATATCGGCGAACTCGTCCAGCAACCGTACCACACGGATGTCTGAAGACAAGTCCGTGGGTGAAGAGTCGGCTACCACGACGGTCCGTAGAAAACATAGGCCAATCTCCTCGGGCTGCTCGTAAGCGCAAGTCGCCTGGAATGATTTGGCCGTCACCACTTGGCACCGGATCGAAGGGTGCGGTAGAGGAATAATACACGCCACTTCCGCGCCGAAGGCGTCGCAAACGCTAAGAGTCCGCCGGTGGAAGTTGATCGTGTGATGTGCACTTGCAAGCCAAGGCATTCCCAGAATGATGTCGAAGCCCATGTCGAGAATATCAAATGTCACTGGTTCGAATGCACGAGGTGCGAAATAGATTGGTACGGCCTCGATGTAACGGTCGAGAAGTTGTTGCGTCTTTCCATCCGCCAACTTGATCGTCGTCGGGTTTGCCTTCCTCCAAACTTGTGCGCCAAGGCCAGCCTTTTGCATAAAGGATTGGCTCATGAAATTGCGAGACGCGCTGCTATCCAACAAAGCGCTGCAGGACGCTTGCCCAACCTGGATGCGGACATACATGAGCGGTGCGTTGTTCTCATCGTACCGCTGCGTGCGAAACTCGCGGGCCACCTTGGTAGTATACGCCAGGATGTCCCCCACTGCGACTTCGTCATCCGTCGGCGAAGTTGGTGGTGCATAGAAGGTTAAGTAAGTGTGGAGATGAGCGCTAAGTGTTGCGCATTGCGGTCCCGGCAAGCGGCGTGTGGTCGGGAGAGGAAGCCATGCAAAGTCCTCGGACGTGAGCGGGTCCAATGCCTCTATGTTGAACTCGCGTGCCAAATCCCGTGAAGAACCACTTGAAGATGATATGTCGCCGTTGGCGGACGGAGAAGAAACCGCACACACTTCTTGTCCTTGAGCTTGAGTACCCAGCGTAGGAACGAGCCGGGCAGCATAGTCCTCAACAGAAAGTAGAAGAGGAGGACTATCGACTTCCGCGTGCGCCTCAGAATGAAGGCCGGTTGCTCACGAAGAAACCGGTTCCGAAGGCGTCGAGAGTGTCGTCGAGTCACTCTCGGCGGTGCTCAGTTTCCCTGTTTGCCCTTGCCTTTCAATGGGTAGACCTGCATCTGATGAAGATCGCTGTTGCACCAAAGGCAATAATGGAATCTCTCGTGTGCTTTGAATGCTTGCTCGGAGATGCCATATTGGGACCATGGGCCTGCCTGAGCTGCTGCACCGGGCCCGGGGCTAGATGCGGTGTGTCTTCGTCTTGCCGCGTCCTCGGCCTTTGCCGGGGCAGCCACCTTCCCGGGCGGCTGCGAGTCTGTCCCCTTCACTGGCAGACACAGCCTCGCTGGATTGGTCAAACGGCGTTGCCGCTGCGACCACGGCCACTCTTGGCCGATGCTGGTCCCTGCTCGGGCCTGACGCAGATGAACGAAGGTTCTTGGCCTCCTTGTTCGTGATGATGATCTGCGCACCCTTGTCAAACAATTCCGTCGTCGTCGGCGCGGTGTCCTCAACATGCGTCAGGGCATTGCTTAATGCCGGACATGACCTTGAGATGAAGTAATGGCGGATGGCATTGAAGCCCATCTGGATGTCTGGGACTGACGTCAAGCGTTGGTACTCGGTGATCCAGTCCGTACTCGGCAGCGTGCCTTGCTCGAAGACCATGAGCTTGTCCATGGCTTTGATCTCCGGCGGCTCCACCTGGAACCGCTTGTGCCACGCCACCTTCAGATCATCCCAACTGATCTTGGTGTGCAAGTCGTTGGCTACCACTCCGTACTTGGACAGCAGGTTGTCCAACCAAGCCTGACACGCGCCCTGAGCGAGAGTACAAGTATGCGTGGTGCTTGAGTTCCTTTACGTTGTGGAGCTGCAGCGTGAGCTCGAACTTGCGAAACCATGGAATCGGATCTTTCTTCATTGAGTCGCAGAAGATCTCCTGCCCGTCGAACTTTGGAGTTGTCTCGCGCGGTTCTGAACTCGAGGTGGTGGCGGTAGTGCAGATCCGTTGTTGCAACTGTTGCGTCGCGGTCTGCTATAATTGCACGCCATCCTTGAGTGAGCCGACGTCCATCTCCAATGCATTGAGGCGGTTGGCAGTGTTGGAAGAGCTTGCGTCGGCGGCGGCGACTGGTCGCTGCTCCAACCGCTGAAGGCGGTCTTGGAAGTGAGCTAGCGAGGTGTTGAGACCGAGGATCTCCGCCTGCTGTGTAATGCAGGTTGCGAGGAGATCTGTGAGGTGCGACAGGAGGAGCGCGATCTTGTTTGCGCTATCCTCCAACTTGCCATCCTCCGCTTCGGTTCGCCATTCCGCTGCCATTGTCAGTAACGCCCGCTCTCCGGTAAATATCTTCTCTCGACGATGGTTCCTTTCTTCATCGGCAGCCCTTGCTGCTACCTCGTCATGCTGGCGTTGTTGTTCAAGTGCCAGTAGACGTGCCTGCTCGGCATCCTCGACCTTCTTCTTCGCTGCTGCTGCACCGTCATCTGCCCGTTTCTTTGTCTCGGTACTCCAGGCCAGCATGCGGGCCTGATAGGCCTCGTCTGCTTCCCCGGGCCTCTGGTCCATGACTGCTGTTTGAGATCGCAACAGCATAGACCGGGCGGGGGCCTGTTGATGTGGTATCCCTTGCTGCTGACGTGGTACTACTGACGTGTCCTGCTGACGTGTCCTGCTGACGTGGTCTGCTGACGTAGCCTGCTGACGTGGCCTGCTGACGTACTGATGTAGTCTGCTGATGTGGCCTGCTGATGTGGTCTGCTGACGTGGCCTGCTGACATGGCAACTCACCAATGCCGCCGCAGGGGGTACCCGGATACCGACAGAAACGGAAGGGCGAGAGATGGCAACAACATAGCTGGGGAGGGGTGGGTGGGATAATCGCCCGACCAATCACTTAGATAAGGAGCCACTAATCAAACAAGAAAACTTTGAACTTTGCAAAAAATTTCGAGAAAAATAATAAAAAAATCCCGATTTCTGCAAGTTCGGTAGGTCTCCCAACCTCCCTTGAAGTGCGAAATGATCACTGAAAGAAAAATTTCGACTTTAGACTGCCAATGATTTATAGAACCGAACGACAGAATCCCAGAACTGCGAAAAAAAATTTCCGAACCGAAATGACAAATATTCGAATTTATTGCGATGAGAATATTCGCAATTTGCAAAATAATACTGCAGGAGGTATTTCCCGTACCGTTTTCAGAAAACGAATTTCAAAAAAGAAAATATTTTGAATTTCGAAGTAACGGGAAATGCAACAATAAATCGAAATTTTTGAAAAGAAAAATATTTCGGATTTTCAACAGCGAAATTTCGAATTTTCAGAAGAAAAACGAAAATGGGAATTTCAGATGTTGCGATTTTGCGATTTTCCACAACAGAATAGCGAGAAAATAAAATCCAAGAAAAGAAAAAAAATTTGATTTTCGGTACTGAGGTCAAGATCGTGATTTTGGGGTCTAACTAGTATGTCCTAATCAACCAATAAAGACTAACTAGCTTTTTGGTCCCCGCACACGTGTGAGATCAGGGTGTCCTGATTCACGTGCAGATGCTCCGATACCAACTGTTACATGCACAGATATGCAATGTACGTAATAACCGATGAACTGCAGTGTGATGAAAAGGACTGACTGGACAATACAGTGCGAGTAGAATCTTGACAGACAATGTACATTCTCATACATACAAAAGGTGCTGAATAGCGCAGGGAAGACTTTGATACAAAGACTGACCTSACARGACTGACCTCATTCACGTRGTTCAGAGTAGCGAAACARAATGMTAGAGTAGTACTAACTAGCCCAATCAATGTTTGAACTCAGACTAAACATGCATGATATCCATCACCAAGTGTGAAGGAGCCTGGCGCTGTACACAGGAAGAAAGCGCCAGGTCCAGACATACACAGATGAAGAGATAAGGATCAGACGAAAGGAGGGATTCAGGAGTTGTAGTCTTGAGGATTCGGGAGCAGCACTATGGAGGGAGCACTGCAGTGTAGTAGTAGTAGCGTTAGCTTGTAGTCTTCAGCGCTGGGCGCAGTAGGTAGCTGTAGTCTCCAGCGCTGGGCGCCATAGCTAGGTAGTACTAGCGAGAGAGAGAGAGAGCTTGGGCGGAGGCCAGAGGTACCTACCTGCAGCGCCGTTGCTCCAGCTTCGTCTTCGAGGTACCTGCGGCACAGCGCCAACATCACAGGTTAGTATCTGTTTCGTAACAGAGAAAGAGAGAGAGTTCTTCTTCTCTCTCTTCTCAGTCCATCATCTCTTCTCTCCCTCTCAACTTCTGACTTCATTGCATCTGCAAACTATGAGAGAAGAGATACAGAGCTTGGTGACATTTGATCCAGACTCGACTTTTGGAGGTTCAGACATGGCAACGAGGGGTTATTTGGGATTGGTGACCAAGATTTGGTGTTAACAACATTCCCATCCTTCTCCCTCCTTTCGTCTGATCCTTATCTCTTCCTCTGTGTATGTCTGGACCTGGCGCTTTCTTCCTGTGTACAGCGCCAGGCTCCTTCACACTTGGTGATGGATAYSATGCATGTTTAGTCTGAGTTCAAACATTGATTGGGCTAGTTAGTACTACTCTAGCATTCTGTTTCGCTAGTCTGAACTACGTGAATGAGGTCAGTCCTGTCAGGTCAGTCTTTGTATCAAAGTCTTCCCTGCGCTATTCARCAYCTTTTGTATGTATGAGAATGTACATTGTCTGTCGAGATTCTACTCGCACTGTATTGTCCAGTCAGTCCTTTTCATCACATTGCAGTTCCTCGGTTATTACGTACATTGCATATCTGTGCATGTAACAGAGAGAGAGAGAGAGAGAGATTTCTAAAAAAGGTACGCGCATTGCCAAATTCAAAAGGTAACCACCACAAAATACAGGGGTATTGGTTCATAGCACTCTACAAAACTAACTGGAAAATCCGCTGGGCAATGAACATTACAGTCCAACCAGCACAAAAAAAAAACGAAGTCTTCAGAGCAGCACTATCAAAACCTGACACAAATAAATAGTTGAACCCAAACCAATGGAAACTAGACCCTGGAGAATAGAAGACAGACCAGCACTGCATCATTTGCTACACCATCTACTCGAAAACTAAAACTTTTGTGGCCTTTATGAGGAGGAAGATCACGAATCTCGCAATGCCTGAGCAAATGTGTTCCACCCTTTCTCAAGCTTGTCCACTATCAGAAGACCAATATCCTTCCGAATAGCCATGTCCTCCCAAGCAACTTTGGCAGTGAGCTTTCCAGTCTGTTGTTGCACTGCTGCCTGCTTGTACATGGCTTTCACTGTGAGTTCAGCGCACTCCACCAATCCCCTACTGTGCTCCCTCAATGCGTCTGTCTGCTCCCTCATTACTGCGGAGATGTCCTTCACAGCCTGCTCCTGGGCATTTGCGACAGTGCGTCTGTGCTTTGCCGATGTTCCCACTTCAGCCCCTTCAACAAGTGCATTGTCAACCCCACTCTCAGCTCTGCCACTATTCACAGGAGGAGAACCCCGACTGCGTTGTCCTGGTACTCGCCCATCCTCCTCATCTCCAGGATCGACAACACCTTCAGGATGGACAGCCGGGTTTCTCATATTGAAGGAGTCAATGAGATGAAACCACGACCTTCGAAGGCAGAACTCGAGTCCAGCATTCGCCCGTGTCTCAGGTGACATGGTCCAATAGCTCTGCACTCCATTCATGAGATCTTGGACTAGCACCTTCCTACACCACTTCCACAGGTTCTTCGACCTATTTCCACAGTCATCGTGATTATGGATGAAGCCAGCAGCACACATGGCAGCTGATGTACCCTCCCATTTCTTATTCAAAGAGCAAGCATTGCTTATAGCTTCAGAGTTGACTGCTCGTGCAACCCTGTATTCCCCGTGTGCTCGGATGAGGGCAAGCGTTTCAACATCATTCCAGCACCAATTTCGCTGACACCCATCACCGCCATTAGCAGGGACTGCGCCATTAGAAGCAGGAGGTGGAGAGAGATGTTGCTCACCCACCCATGGCTGCTCCTCACCTGGGGTCCCATCTGCTTCCACGCTACCTTCCGTCTGGTGATGTCCACGATCTCCTCCTGCTTGTGAGTCAGCACAGTCCTCATCCCCTTCCCCCATTTGGTGTGGCAAACCATTCCCACAATCGCCATGCGAGTCAACACTACCGACCCCCAGCTCCTGGTCACTCAAAACCACAGTCCCAGAGGGGCCCAAGATGGCAGTTGACAAACTGTGGCCTGTCTGCTGCACAACCTCATCGAATGCAGAGAGCAAATTACGTTGTGGCATGTCACAAACAGCTTGCGATTTTAACTGTGGCACGTCTACACCCAGCTGTGACATGTCTACACCCCCCACCCCCGCAACGGACGAGCGAGGAGGCAACAATGGCTGCTCCTGCAACTGCTCCGTAGACCGTTGAGGCATGCTGAAAGTGTGAGCGCCAGTTGGAGGTGAGACCTCTGTTTGGTCCTCGTTGCTTGAGCTCCGCATTGCACGCCGACCCAAGTACTCCCTCATGTCCTCCAGCGACCTCCGATCGGACGAATTGGCAACGAACGAGTGGGGGACTGGCTCTACTCCTCTGGTGCTGTGCGGCACTGAAGGACCACTGCGTGGAGGTGCATGCCCAAAGAATACACTTCCACTGTTCCCAACAGTGCGAAGGGCCTCCATACTCAGTTGTGCGGGAGGGGTTGCAGTGCCTGGCGACGCCACACGGAACAGTGCACCCACTATGGAACGCTGCCACCCACGAAGCTATGGAACACGAACGAGAGCTTTCCCGTTTTCCGTTTCCAAATACAGGTGCTGCGCGCCGCGAGCAGAAAAAGACAGAATACCTCACATTACGGATTCGGAGTACGTGGTCCTAACTGCGAACTTCATCTTACAGGTGCCGAATCCGGACGCCAGGTGGAAGCAGCGAATAATCGACCGTGACCTTTGCCATATGGGTCTCGCTCCAGTACTCTCAACAGGCACAAAAAACAAAAATCTTACCGGTGTATCTTTCCATGTTCTAGGGCAAGATTCACTCTCGGTTTGCACATTTCGAGAGTAGTGGAGCGAAGTCTGCGCACGCTCCATTAGTGAAAGAAGGGCCAGATCTCTCTGGCAAAGACGATTGGAATAAGTGGCTGAATCTGGACGTGTTCCACACAGAGATGCAGAAAAGCAGTTCAATCACAACTGTTTGCACCTCTCCACAAACACGTCCAAATTCAAAGGCTTATTTCAATCCTCTTTGCCAGTGGGATCTCGCCGCAAGTGAGTTTGCAGCGAGGCCCTATGGATAATCGGGTGAAAAAGAGAAGAAAACGAAAAAGCTGAAGAGAAATGTATCTACCTTCGCAAACATAGAAAATACAGTGAAAAAGAAAAGAAAACAAAACAGAAATCTATCTATTTTGGTTTCCTGACAGGGTACATGCATCGAATGTGCATTGTTACTCGGAGGGCTTTTGTGGCTTTCCCAAGTATCAAGAAGTTGTGGGCCTCCGAGCTCATTTGAAGCGGCCACAGAGATGACTCACAGCGGCAGCTGTCGATTCTGATGTTCAAGAAGATGGCCGACTTTTGCAGTACTCTCAAACGTCAACCTACTCACCAATTTTTTTTTCAATTGTCTTTCAAATTTATTTATTTCTCTTTTCTCAACCTGTCGCACAGGTCATAACAGTCCGTGACTCGTCTGCTAGTGGAACTGTGCCCCAGGACGGCCTTTCAGGCCGTTTTTTTATTGTCATTATAGCAGCCACATCGGTGCTCAAGCCTCCAACGAGGGAACATGCGGGAGCTGCACACACCAGCAGGTGCGATACCTGCTACAGCAGGTGGGCGATACCGGCCAGGGGTCAGCCGGTAGCATCAGGACCGAGCTTCTTCGATGGGCCAGTCACACCCACCAGCAGGTGCGATACCTGCTACAGCAGGTGGGCGATACCGGCCAGGGGTCAGCCGGTAGCATCAGGACCGAGCTTCTTCAATCGGCCAGTCGAAAATTTAGAGATTGGAGAGGTTGCTCTCTTTTTAAATAAATGTTTTCAATGTTTAAGTCATAACCCAACTAAAAGATAGTAGGCCGCGGGGCCAACTCTCACATCTTCGATGGTCCACGTTAGTGTTTTTGCATCGTGAAGCGTGAGACGTACGATGTAAAATTCTGACGCGCGATCGTTTGCATTGCGAAGCGTGAGACGTCCGACGTAAAATTCTGACGCGCGATCGTTTGCATTGCGAAGTGTGAGACGTCCGATGTAAAATTCTGACGCGCCTGACGTGGCACGCCTAACGCATCTGACGCATTTGGCGTTTGTTTTTTTCTCGGGCGAGTCCGATTTCGTTTCGTTTTTGGGTTCTCTTTTATGCTTTGGGCCTCGTTGCGTTACTCTTGAAATACGGACATCAAAAAAAAAAAAAAAAAAAAGAAATACAGACATCGCGAAGTGTGAGACGTCCGATGTAAAATTCTGACGCGCCTGACGCGACTGACACGTTTGGCGTTTGTTTTTTTCTCGGGCAAGTCCGGGTTCGTTTCGTTTTTGCGTTCTCTTTTATGCTTTGGGCCTCACTGCACTACTCTTGAAATACGGATAGATACACGGTCATGATTTTTGTTTTTTGTGGATGTCGAGAGTTTTCGTTTTTGCGTTCTCCTTTATGCTTTGGGCCTAGCTGCACTACTCTTGAAATACGGAAAATTACACGGTCATGAATTTTTTTTTTTGTGGATGTCGAGGGTAGTGAATCTTCTTGCTAGAATACGAACAGATACACGGTCATGATTTTTGTTTTTTTTGGATGTCGAGAGTAGTGCAGCGAGGCCCTTTGTCGTTGGCTCTCGGTGGGTGCTTGGGGCCAGTCGGTGGGTACTTGGGGCCGGTCAGTGTCGGTGGGTGCTTGGGGCCGGTCGGTGGGTGCTTGGGGCCGGTCGGTGGGTGCTTGGCGCCGGTCGGTGGGTGCTTGCGGCCGGTCAGTGGTGCTTGGGGCCGGTCGGTGGGTGCTTGGGGGC
>BFEA01000005.1:2412386-2423682 GCA_003427395.1 Chara braunii | reverse complement strand
AGGTGCTTCGGCCGGCTCGGTGGGGAGGTGGTGGGTAGGTGCTTTGGTCGACTCGGTGGGGAGGTGGTGGGTAGGTGCTTTGGGCGGCTCGGTGGGGAGGTGGTGGGTAGGTGCTTCGGCCCGCTCGGTCGGGTGGTAGTGAGTAGGTGCTTCAACCGGCTTCGTGGGGAGGTGGTGGGTAGGTGCTTCGACCGCGTCGGTGGGGAGGTGCTTCGGCAGGCTCGGTAGGAGGTGGGTAGGTGCTTCATTCTTCGGCCGCCTCGGTGGGGAGGTGGTGGGTAGGTGTGCCGGACCCGCCGGGATGGCGGTCCGAGAGGATGGAGAAGAAGGGTAGACGAAGGAGGAGGTAGAGATGGAGATGGAAGGGACAACGCAACTCCGACGCAGAGTCCACACGCACGTACTCCAAGATCTGCCAAAGTGAAGAATGATTAAAAACAGACAGCTGTTGGGGTATACCCACAGCGGATTGATTGACTGGACTGGACTGGCCAGGTACCGATAGTGGTACCGGGCTGGACTAGAACAACACACGGTTTGTGGGGTCAGGCCACGACCTGGTCCCAGAGGCCGAACTCGGCAAATAGCCAAATAGGGCCTGGCTGTAGGCCAGGGCAGATGAAGGCCCGCTGCACGATCCTCAAACCTGTAATGGATCGCAAGAGACATAAACACGCAATCCGCAAAAGGAGCGGAACCCTGCAATAAAGAAAGCAGAGAAATCTAGGCTGTGGAGCAATCTCCATGCGGAGTGCATGCGATGCATCCTAAGCTACATAATGTCAAAAGAAGAGCAAATGTCTGGTATCCATATCCTAACTAACAACAGAAAATGAATTGTAGTATGATACAATCCTAAAGTCTTGGAGGCAGTGACCTCAGTGCTGAAAGGAAAAGAGCAATATGTCACAAGATAATGTCATGTCGCCAAACCACTAAGAGTGGGATGTTCTCAGAGGGGGTGAATGCAGCCTAAGAATTGAAACTCCTAAGGGAAGTCACACATGAAGGTGGGATAGGTCATAAGGCTCAAGGTGGGAGAGTGGTAGCGAAACAAAACCAATGACCCTAACAGATAGACCATCAAGGCGGGTAATGCTCGACAAAAGGTGACACCATGTAGGGTCGACCATGAAAAGGGGAGCGTGGAATAGGGTGGAGCTATGCCGAACTGGTGGCATGCAATAGCCGGCGCTAGGGTGATGAGGGCAGTGGGTGAGGGAAACATGCACACGACTCACCGACTGGGAGAGGGAGCTAGATCTGGGAGCAAGGAAGCCAAGATAACGCTACGGTCCCCATGCCTATGCGATACCAAGGGAGAGCCAAATACAAAGAGACCCAGCTAAGTGAGAACCATCATGCGATAGAGGCAAGGGAGTATGTAGGGTAGGGTGGTGACGTGAAGTAGTCACATCCAAAGTAGCTGAAGTCGTCGAAGTGGTCGATGACGTCGATGAAGTAGCAATGGAGTCGATGTCGAAGCAGAGCCGCAAAACGCTGACATCTTGAAGAAGAGATGATGATGGAGTACCTGATGGTGTGAGTCAGTGGGGAAAGATAGAGGATAAGAGTGTCAGTCATTGTAACGCGAAGGGCGACGATAAGTGCGATGTGGATGCTCGGAGGCGACCGCGCACTTATCGTCGCCCTTCGCGTTACGATGACTGACACTCTTATCCTCTGTCTTTCCCCACCGACTCACACCATCAGGTACTCCATCATCATCTCTTCTTCAGGATGTCGGCGTTTTGCGGCTCTGCTTCGACATCGACTCCACTGCTACGTCATCGACGTCATCGACCACTTCGACGACTTCAACTACTTTGGACGTGACTACTTCACGTCACCACCCTACCCTGTATACTCCCTTGCCTCTGTTGCATGATGGTTCTCACTTAGCTGGGTCTCTTTGAGTTTGGCTCTCCCTAGGAACGGCCTCAGAGGGAGTGGGCTCGTCCTCAGCAATCTCCTCAGTCGGAGGAGGAGGAAGGGGGTCAGTCGGCTGAGTAGAAGCAGATGTCTCAGCACGACGAGCACGATCATATGCACGCACCAACATCTTGGTGTGCTGCAAGTGCTCGAGGGGCTCCCAAGTAGCCTCCTCATCAGGGTAGCCCTTCCAACGCGCAAGTTACTTGATGCGTGGAGGGGTATCGTCGGTAACTCGGCGTGATATGATGTCGGAAACAACGAACTCCTCGTGACCATCCACCATGATAGGTGGAGGGCGCTCATAAGGGCGTCCGGCGAAGCGCTCGGACGGTCTGCGATAAGGACGCAGCAAGGAGACGTGGTAAACATCGTGTACGCGAGCCTGTCGGAGGTAATCAGGTAGCTTCACACGGAAGCTGACCGGACTAGCGGCAGTATCAGAACCGACGGCCTGAAGGATGCGGCATGGACCGAAGAAACGACGCCTGAACTTGCGAAGCGTATCTGCTTCGAGCTGTAAGTGGCGTGCGTCGACGAGCACATCGTCACCGACTTTGAATGGATGATCCATTCGTGATCGGTTCGCTCGTGCGGCCATGCGAGTCTGGGAGTCGGCTATACTCTCGTGTGCGTGCTTCATAATCGCCGCCATGTGGGCGATCCAGTCGTCAAGCGCAGGGCAACGAGTGTCTGGGCGCAACCGCCAGGGTCGTAGGAAATCCGCGGGTACGCGAGGGTGGTAGCCGAGGTTGCAATAGAATGGCGACGTCCTCGTGGTAGGCGAAACAGCGTGGTTGTACACAATCTTCGCGTGGGCTAAGTGTAAGTCTCACTGCTGGTCATCCCTAACAAACTTTCGGAGGATATTACCGAGAGTTTTATTGGTGACCTCAGTCTGACCATCTGTATGAGGGTGGTAAGACGAGAATGTGCTGGTAAAGCGGAGCTGGGATCCGTACACCTCGTGTAGGCGTCGCCAGAATGTGCTGGTAAAGCGCGGGTCACGGTCGGAGGTGATGCTCTGAGGTAAGTCGCAATCTCTCACGACTCGGTCGAAGACGATGTCGGTGACCTCACGAGCGCTAATGCGATAGCGGCACGAGACAAAACGTGCACGCTTCGTGAAGCGATCGACGACGACCAAGATAGCATCATGACCTCGCTCAGTGGGTGGGCGGAGGGGACCAATGAAATCCATCGAGATGGATTGCCAATGAACCTTAGGTATGGGTAGGGGCTGAAGTAACCCATACAGAAGGTGGCTCGCACTGTTCACCTCCTGGCAGGTAGGACACTCTTGGATGTAGGCTTTGACAAAGTCCTTGGACTTCGGCCAGACGCATAGGCGGCAAACACGAGCCAACATCTTGTGGAAACCCATATGACCAGCAGCTGCCTGGTCATGCAACTCTGCTACAGCTTGGACGCGGAGCTGTCCAGTGGAGGGAACGCAGATACATGGTTCTAGCTGACCAGATCTGCCATGCCAGTACACAAGGCCGTTCTCCCCGAGGGAGTAGGAAGGAACGGTCTTGCCACTCCGAAGTGTCGCGTGGATGACGCGATAATCGGGGAAGTGGCGGTACTGAGTGCGATACGCGTCGATCACCGACTGATCAACAGTGGTGACGGAGATGGCAGCAAGATGGATGGGTTCCTGATTGTGGTCAGGACAGCAGGACAAGGCATCGGCTACGCGGTTCGTTTCAAAAGCTTGGGCTTCGTGAGGAAAGCTTGGACAACTGAGTTGTCCGTGCGCACTGTGAAGGGCGCCCCGTGCAGGTAATGGCGCCAGTGCCGGGTAGCATAAACTAGGTAGGCGTCAGTCGAGAAGCAGTGTCAGCAGGAGGGGGGGGGAAAGGAGGAACATGGGGGTAAGGTGAATCTAGAGGAGAGGGAAACACTTGAGAAAGGACAGCTCCTACTGCAAAATCTGACGCATCGGTGGTGAAGATAAAGGGACGATCAAAATTGGGAAGGCGAAGAACCTGCGCACAGGTCACCGCCTTCTTGAGGGCGCGAAAGGCGTCCTCGGACAGGGGTGTCCAAAACCACTGCGGGTTCTTCCGGAGGAGGGTAGAGGTAAGGACGTAGGAATACCTAGCGTATCCCTGGATACAATTACTATAGTAGGTGGTGAGGCCTAGGAAACTGCGAAGCTGCTTGGCAGATGTGGGGACGGGCCACTCTGCAATAGCAGTGATCTTCGCGTCGTCCATGTGGGGACCTTGGTTAGACACATGGTGTCCTAGGAAGTCCACTTTGCGCTGCGCAAAGCGGCACTTATTGAGCTTGGCATAGAAGCCATGCTTGCGTAAGCGTTGTAGGACATCGCGGAGGTGTCTGAGATGGTCTTCTAAGGTACGACTGTAGACGAGGATGTCGTCCAGGTAAAGGAGAACGTATTCTTCAAGGATGTCCCTGAAGATGCGTCTGGAAGGTGGCGGGTGCATTGGTGAGGCCGAATGGCATCACCGTGAACTCGTAGTGGCCGAAGCGCGATCGGAAGGCGGTCTTCGGTCGATCCTCTGTGGCAACGTGGATCAGGTGGTAACCGCTACGAAGATCGATCTTCGTGAAGAAGCGGTTGCCTGCCAGACGGTCAAACAACTCATCCGCGCGGGGCATGGGATAACTGTTCTTAACCATGTAACAGTTAAGGCCGCGGTAGTCGATACAGAGGCGGAGAGTTCCGTCCGCTTTGTGAGCAAAGAGGACAAGTGCACCCCAAGGGGAGTTACTGGGTTTAATGAAACCCAGTCGAAGGAGCTCCTCAAGCTGACGCTCGAGTTCCGTCGCCTCTGGAATCGAGAGTCGGTACGGTGCCTGATGGTGAACACGATAGTCAGGCACGAGCTGGATAAAATGCTCAACACCGCACATCGGGGGAATCCCGCTGTATGAGAAATACGGGGGGAAGATGTCGCGGTACTCTCGAATCAGGTCGCGGACGGCGGGCTCTAAGTCTGTCGTGAACCGTGTGAGTTCCTCAGCATCTGTGTCGGCACGAGACGTATGTGTGAACTTGACAGTCGACGACTCAGGGGCCTGGGACGTGGAGGGGGTATCGCAGGCTGACGGATGGACGTAGAGATGGGAGCCACAGAGATAGGGGAAGGGTCGGGGGGGTCGGACTCCAGTGAGATGAGCTCCACCTCGGGATAGAGTGGATCGTAGCGAAGAAGATCCATAACGTTCACTGAGTAAATCGTGACGTCCCCTGTCGTATGAAGTGAGCAAACTGACGAGGAGAAGTGAAGGCGATGTCTGGGTGGGACCCTGAGGGACGAGGGTCCTGGGGGGTTAGGTCTGGAGGGGTGTCGTCCGTGGTTCCAATGAAGGGGACTTGATGGGTTTGACCACACTTCGTTTTGAGAACGAGTTTCTCAGTCGCCCATTCGGCCTCTGTGCTACGGAACCGGTGAGACCAGGGAGTGCCAAGGATAAAGTCGTACCCAATCTCCAGCACATCGAAGTATGCGGAGGAATGGTAGCGCCGAGGCGTCTGGGTACTATCCGATGGCTGGATGGGGAGGGAGAAGTGGAGGTCGGGGACCGTCTGATCGAAGAAGCGCTGCGTCTTGTTATCTCCGAGGGTAACGGAGATAGGAGAGCGAGACCCAGAGGTAGGTAGGCGAGCTTCCTCAACCACGCGAGGGTGAACGAAGTCTCCCTGCGAGCCAGAGTCCCATAAAGCGTGATACACCCTTGTAGATGTCCCTAGGCGAATAGGGATAATGGGGAGTGTACGATCAGGGCCAGAGAGAAGAGCGAGAAGATGACGCAGGACGTTTACGTGTCTCGTGAGTCGCTCCTGACGAGCCTGAAGAATGCTCAAATCCAGAAGAGATGACACAACGTCATCGCGAGTCGCCAGTTGAGCACTGCAACGGGTTGTGCGGATGGCGCGACGCGTCGGAAGTCTCGGAGAGGAAGCACTAGGTGCGGCGATCTGCTGTGGGGCAGACGGTGCCTTGACAGACGACGGGGCAGAGGGAACTGCGTCTGTCGTATCCTGAGGATCCTCTGCTGAGGTAGCCAAAGGGGCGAACCGCGACTCGGTGGTCGGGAAGCCGGCTACATGCGAGGCCTCAGTGGTACACTGCACCGTGGCTAGCTGGGTGGGGCTGGCCGGTCGGGGCCGGGGGGGGACTGAGATCGGCGCTGACGAGAAATGTCAGCGTAGTACCGATCCAGGGCGGTGTGGTATGGACACCGTGAGGAGGTGTGGCCATCCTGGCGGCAACGAAGGCAGCCGCGTCGGGCCTCGAGGGCGGCACGCTCCTCGGGGGATAGAGCTCCGCGAGGAGGGACAAAACCCTGCGAGAGGTCTATTTGAGGAACTGTGGGTGTGCGGGCGCCAACCTGTGCAACCCGACTGCGTGCACAACCCATGGCAGATATGGCCATCTGCAGGCGCTCGACCATTTGGACAGTGTCGTCATCCAAGTGGTATTGGATGACGTCCCGAAGCTCGATGCCCTCGGGGGCGTCCCCAATGGTAGGATCGAGCTCGGTTGAGGCGTCCTCTCCATACTCGAGAGAACTGTAGTGCCGAGAGAATGGCGCTCCAGGTCGAGCCGGGCGACGAAAAAGACCAGCAAACGAGGAGCGGCCTCGGGCGGTACCCCGAGACTGGGAGGTGGCGGCTGGCCGCGAAGAGGATGGGGCGACGGAGAAGCGACTGCACATCCTCTGGTACTGACGCGCAGCCTCTTATGCCTGCTCCGCGGAAGAGAATGATCGCCTCCATAGCCCTAGGCGGTAGTCAGTCGGCAGGCTGACAAGTAACCGGTCGGTGAGTGTTACCTCCGGTAGAAACATCTCGTCACAAATAAGGCGAGCGTCCTGAAACACCCGGATGTGACGCTCCAGGTCGGCCGGTACAGAGGACCCGGACCATCTGGTCTGGGTGACGCGGTCTAAGGCGTCGGTGGCGTCATGACGAGTGCTGAAGTGGTCCTGAAGGAAGGCCGCGAAGTTGGTCAGAGTGGGGACCTCACCCACTCGGAGGCGCTGGGCATAATGATCCTCCCACGCAGTGGAAGGGCTACCTCGCAATTTGGTTGCGAGCACATCGCACCACAACTCTTGACGGGTGGTCGTCATAGAGAGTGTACGTCTTGCTATCTACAACCAGCGAGAGACACGGGATGTGCCATCATACTCGAGAATGTCCATGGTGCGCACAGGAGGATGTCCATTGTGCTGATGGCAGGGGGAGAGAGATCGAGGCAGTGCACTTCGGCGGCGTAAGTCGAGGCCGCTGCAGGGGCAGAGGCGGGGGAAGGTTGTGGGCCATGGCCGCTGGCGGATGGACCAGCAGACGAGGAGGCAATGGCCGCGGGTAGCTGTCCCGGAATAGCCAGGTAGGAGGGAAGAGGTTGAGGAGCAGGACGAGGGAAACGATTATGCATCATGGGGACCGAAGGGGTGGTAGAGGAAGAAGGGTGGGCAGCCTGTGATGGGTGAGGCTGTCTCAGAGCAAGAATCTCCGCCTTAGCCTGCGCAATGGTGGCCTGTAAAGTGGCCACTCGCTGGGTGCGCGGGGTTGGAGGTGGAGAGGGCGGAGTGGGTCTCCCAGTAGGAGGAGGAATCCCAGCCTGGGCGGTACCCTGCTGTGGGGGTGGGGGGACGAAGGCAGGAAGAAGAGGGCGGAGCGGTATTGCCGCGACCGGTGCGGAAAGTTGGGAAGCAACACCGGGGTAGGTCGATGAAACTGCGCGGCCAGATGGCGGTACCTAGACCGCAACACCTACGGCAGTAGTAGAGACGGTAGGGGCGGCCGTGGGCAGAAGAACTGCCGCAACGGACGGGGTGGTCTGAGCGGCAGCAACACTCGCCACCGCTGAGGGGGAGTGCTGGGCCTGGCCCGCAGAGGAGGGGGAACCCTGGTGACTCCATCTCCAGAGTCCTTGGGAGCCGGAATCGGAGCCGGTAGGGGATGGGATCTGGGAGCGGTGGGGAGAGCGATGAGGGGAGCCCTTGAGGCGGTTGATGTCGAGGGCAAGCGCATTGATTTGTGCTTGCAACGGTCCAAGCGTATTGAGTTGCGCCTGGATCGCTACAAGGGCGACTTGAAGGTCCATGGTGTCCAGATGCGCCTGACCAGGAGCCGCTGACTGCGCGGTGACCTGGAATGTGGACTGCGCCGCGACGATCTCCTTAGGTGTAGCGCTCTCCGTGGGCAGTGGGGGGAGAGAAGTAGACGTGGTGGGAGGTGGGGGGAGATATGGGTTGTGGTATGGGGACAGAGGACCACCGTTGAGAGGGAGGGGACCGCGAGAGGGGAGTGGGTAGTCGTGGGTCGGCTCGCCCCGTGACCAGCGGGTCGCGCGTGAGATGGTGGCGCGAATCCGGTCGAGGGGGGAGGAGCCGTTCGGGTCCAGGGTGCCCGACGGGAGGAGGTAGAGAGTAGGGGGTTTAGGGAAACCCTAAACCCTAGAAAAACCCTAAGGAAACCCTAAGGAAACCCTAATCGGAGTTTAGGTGGTTAGGGGAAGGTGGCGGCAACCTAATCAAGAAAAGAAAATAATAACTATGGAGGGGAGGGAGAATAGAGTAAACAGTGGATTTTCGAGATAAAAATAATATAAAAGAATAAATAGAAATAATTAAATAAATGAAATGTAAAGAGTGAGGAGAGAAAGAATATTTATTTTTTTGGAATTTTCGGCAGCATTTTCCCACCCCGCATGGGGTCAAAAATGTGCCAAGAGGAAGGAAAGTGCAAGAGGGACACACTAACTTTCCAAATGCCACAGATTAAAATTTTCAAAAAAAATAAATGAGTAAATAAATAAATAAATAAGGAGGTGGAAGAGAATGAAGAGAAGCTAAGTTTTGGAATTTTTCAAAAATTTCGGCAGCATTTCGTCACCCCCATGGGGTCGAAGTGTGCCGTCAAGAAAAGACTAAGTAGAATGGAAAATTTTGGCCAGCGCTTCGGTACCCCCAAGGGGTCAAAATGTGCGCCGACAACGAAGAAAGACCAAGTCCTAACAAGATATAGAGGTGCCGCAGAAAATTTCGAATTTTCAGAATAAATAAAATAAATAAAAAATAAATCAGAAAATAAGAAAAGAAGTAGGGAATAAGATGATTCAAATTTTTGGAGGAAAAAAGAAATTTTACATCAAAGAGAAAGAGAAAAGAAGAAAAACAGAAAAATTCGGAGTTGGGTGTGGGGGGGATGGAAAAGTGATGAAGAAAGAGAGAAAGAAGTGAGAAGAGAAAGAAAAAGGTAAGGTGGGGGATGGGGGAGATGATGGGGTTGTAGTTGGGGGAGGGAAGGAGGAGAAGCGGGTGGTGAAATGGGAGAGAATTAGCGAGAGATGGTGAGTGGGGAGGAGGGGAGAGAAAAAGGTTATGGAAGATGGGTGGAGAGGGAGGTAGGGGTAGAGAGTAGTGGTAGGGGGGGGAAAAGATGATTAGGTGATGAGGGGGGAAGAGAAAGGGGTTGGGGGTTATTAGGTCAGTGGTAGAAGGTAATACCAGGCTCTTGGGTGGCCAAGAGCAGGGTTGTACCAAGATCCACAGGATCTTGGCCTTCAAAGTGCTGGTGGCCTGATGCAACAACAAAACAAAATGAGATGATGATGATCTAGGGTTGGCTGAGATCTTGATCAGCCACCCTAGTGCCACAGTCACACAGCCCCCTAGCCAGGGGGGAGTCTTGATCAGTTGCCACACTGTTGCTGCAACAGTGAGTAGTAGTAAAAAAAATAAAAAATAAATATATATATATGTAGAGTTTTCCATCTGGTGTGGGTGAGTGATAGTCTACTTTGATTTTGGTTAAGGTAGATTATCATTTACAGTGTAATCAGTGAGGGGATTCTGCAGACTGTTGAGGGTTCAGCCTCCTGATGAGTCGGTGAAACTCCGACGAAACAGTTTGTCACAGCCCCTCGTTTGTTGTCCTCTTCTCCCTCTCTGCCTACGGTTTACCGGGCAGTTCTATTTGATGATATATATATATATATAAGTCGGTGAAACTCCGACGAAACAGTTTGTCACAGCCCCTCGTTTGTTGTCCTCTTCTCTCTCTCTGCCTACGGTTTTACCGGGCAGTATATATATATATATAAGTCGGTGAAACTCCGACGAAACAGTTTGTCACAGCCCCTCGTTTGTTGTCCTCTTCTCTCTCTCTGCCTACGGTTTACCGGGCAGTTCTGTTTGTGACGATATATATATATATATATCGTCAAATAGATGTCTGTGGAGCAGCCCCCTAGGCAGGGGGGTCTTCAACAGGTGTCCACGTGGCAGTGCAGATTGCCACGTCTGCAGGCGCCAACAGCCATGGCGTGCGCGGGGGGGGGGCAAATAGCTTCGCAGCACGCTGTTCGCTGCTCGCCGACGGCGGGGGGGGGGTGTAAATAGCTGGTGCGGAACTGTTCAACACGAACGTTCCACACTACATAACCATGCATACAGTTTGGCCAGTGTGTTATAGCACTGGCTACGCACGCGCATGAGCGCTGCGTGCCCAGGTTCAAACCCTGGCAGCAGCAGCATCCCAGATATCTTGATAATATATATCCGGGAGCGGGGCGGGGCAGCGTGGGCGAGTGGCGCACGCGCGTGCGGCGGCCTTGGCGCTTGCGTCCACTCGTGTGTGGTGGCGCTCCCCTTTTTCGCCACGTGTCAGTCTCTTCCCGCTGCTGCTTTTTTTCCCCTTTTTTCTCTGCTGCCGCACCGAAAAACACCTGAAAATTCCGTTGTCGGGATGACACCGATCCCGCACCCGCTGTTGCATGGGGGGGGGAAGGCCGGGTTGGAGCGGGGACCGTTCCCGTTCTGATACCGGTGTGCCGGACCCGTCGGGATGGCGGTTCGACAGGATGGAGAAGAAGGGTAGACGAAGGAGGAGGTAGAGATGGAGCTGGAAGGGACAGCGCAGCTCCGACGCAGACTCCACACACACGTACTCCAAGATATGCCAAAGTGAAGAATGACGAAAAACAGACAACTGTTGGGGCTATACCCCCAGCGGACTGACTGACTGGACTGGACTGGCTTGGTACCGACAGTGGTACCGGGCAGGACTAGAACAGCACACGGTCTGTGGGGTCAGGCCACGACCTGGTCCCACAGGCCGAACTGGGCAAATAGCCAAATAGGCCCTGGCTCAGATGAAGGCCCGCTGCAGTAGGTGCTTTGGCCGGCTCGGTGAGGAGGTGGTGGGTAGGTGCTTCAACCGACTCGGTGTGGAGGTGCTTCGGTCGGCTCAGTTGGGAGGTGGTTGCGAGGTGCTTCGCCCGGCTCGCTGGGGAGGTGGTGGGTAGGTGCTTCGAACGGCTCGGTGGGGAGGTGGTGGGTAGGTGCTTCACCGGGTCGGTGGGGAGGTGGTGGG
>BFEA01000005.1:2385162-2391713 GCA_003427395.1 Chara braunii | reverse complement strand
CCCCCCCCCCTCTTCCTCTTTTCCTCTTCAAGCTGTGTGGTCTCACTGTAACGACCTGCGACTGCAAATCCTATGGGAGTAACATGTGACCCGGCGCTGCTTTCTGCAATTATATACTGAACGCGACGGAATTTGTTGCTTGTGCGCAAGTGCAGGTAAAGGCGCATAGCATTATCATTGCAACAGGCGCAACAGCAAGAAGGTTGAATCTTCCTCGGGAGGAGGAGTTCTGGAGCAAGGGCATCAGTGCATGTGCAATCTGTGATGGCGCCAGTCCCATTTTTAAAGGCCAAGAACTAGCAGTTGTTGGAGGGGGGGACTCCGCCACTGAGGAGGCTATTTACTTGACGAAGTATGCGAGGCATGTTCATCTGCTTGTGCGGAAGGACAAACTGCGAGCAAGCAAGGCAATGCAGGACAGGTCAGTTTTCCCAAGCTGGCATTCCCATTAGCTTTTCATTTCACTGGTGACTGCAACAGACAGAACTCTTTTGATTGTCCAAGAAAGGAGGATTATGTTAGGAGCCTGATTTTGCCTCCCACCCCTTAAAGTTGATCCTCTGCATACCACTTGTGCAAGTGAAATCAAATTCAGCAGAGGTGCTGGAGCGAATGAAATGGATTCAGTGGCAGCGAAGCTGCAAGCATTTCCGCTTCTTTCACGGGTATGGTGCAGTAGTCATGGGGGCTATACCGGGAGAGAGGAGATAGTAGAAAGTACTGGAACCAAATCTGGGAGAAAGTGCCAGTAAGGAAATAGATATGGAGATTGCATTGTTAAGTGGCAGTGAAGCTGCTGTAATAACCTGCTAAAAAAAAGCTATTGTCGTCGGCCAGGGGCCGCCCACAGGGCACAGCAAGCCTCGCGCTGGGCTGTACCCAACCGAAGGCCTGAAGTAAAAAGCCTCAGAGGCCCTGCGCCCGACTGTTGACTAAAGTCAACTGTAAACTCGGAAATTGAGGCTCATAAGTCGAAGTCTGCACGGATCCAGTCCAGGCCACCAATCAGACACATACATTTGACTGTACGCAGGTATCCAGGCAGAATCTGGTCCAAGTGGAAGTGTGCAACTGTATGAGATCCAGGCCATCGACTGCGGGTCAATATGTGGCCTCGTAGCCGGGAGACCAGAGGCTGGTCAAACTGCGACTACACTACTTATTGACCGAGCCACTGCCCATCGACATTCAGTCTTGCACTTGCTTCTCGACGCTGGCACGGCGCTGGCTGGATGCTGGCTAGACACTGACTTGACGCTGGCACTACGCTGGCATTGTGTGTGACAACGACGCGAGACTGCTGCATTGTGTTGCTGGCGCCTCTCTGCTCTTGGCGCCAGCTGGAGACTTGATTGCTGATGTGGCGCTAGCCACATTGTCTTCGACTCAGATGGGGGAATCGGCGAGGAGGGAGATCAGGCTGTGAGATTGGTTGTGAGAGAGAGGGAAGCTTACCTGATTATTGCTGTCAACATTGTGCATTCTTGTGACGTCTTCATGGGAGATCTGTGCTTACGTGGCACTATGTTGTGATCGGTTCCCGCCAGGCTTGACTTTGGGGTACTGTACGCTGATGTGGACAGAGGGGAGATGCCCGAAGGAGGAGTGGGATGTGAGGGAGATCTATCTACGATGACATTAATGGATACTTTCTCTTCCACCCTCTAAGTCTATCTCCCTCCTATCAGCTTCGTCCCTTGGTAGACATTGTACTTCAGATCACAACTTGCGGTGAGACATCTTGTACTTCGACATTGACAAGTCACTGGGAGTGCTGCCTACATGGTATGGCATGTGGGTGCTAACGTGGCCATCTAGAGGACCAGCAATGTGGCACTTACCTGTGTCGTGACTTACGTGATGATGTGGCACTTCCAAGGCTCCAGTGGTATCTTCAGTCTGACGTGGCATAGGAGTGATGAACGGACTTGGCAATTGTGCGCTGCCGACGTGGCGATCGTGAATTCCCTTTTGACGGTCTTGCTGGCCAATATCGCTGACGTGGCATACTCCGTGGATGTGCTGCGTTGGCCAGACTGGTGTTATGTGCCTGATTGAAAACGAATCCAGCATAGCATACACATGTTCCCATACACATGCGGAATTGCAAGTAGACTTGGAGAGAGAAAATCCACACCAAACCGGATGATGAAATTGCACAGTGGAAGCAAAAAATAGAATTGAAACGAAATCAATTCTAATTTACCGTCTCTCCCAGTTCAATCAACAGCACAACTCCAAGAATCCCAACCACGTTAACAACATCTATGAACAAATTATTTACAGAGTTTCATCGAGGGAGACTTCTTCTTCCTCCCACACCTTCGAGCTCACAGCTATGGCGCAGGCCTGCGCCCAACCTATCAAGCCCACTAATCGCCACCAACCCTTGTATCCCCAAACAGTCACTCAGCAGTTCAACCGCGATGCCCACTGCAGGTGACGTGTCCGATCAGCAAAGGAGGGAAGCTCCCTAGACGAAGAAGAAGCACAACAGGTCGATGAAGGTGACCTGCCACTTCGAAGCAGGCATGGAAAAGCTGCTTCAATGGCAGCTGTCAAAACCCCAACAGAACAGCGGTGGAGGAAGCATCTCACAAAGCAGGGCCTGATGCCCCGGGGCCAATTCCACACAAGCCAGGTAAACCCAGCTATGGCTGTCAGCTTCCCTTCCACGAGGAAGGAGGAGCAGCACTTGGAATTAACGCAGCTTCAGCAGCAACCTCCAGCAGCACTTCGTGGTGAAAAAAATGACGAACAGAACCCCTAAAACTTTGCCCTCGGTACTTTTATTCATCTCCAGCCTCCCAGACCCGACAGCCTACAGCTTAGTTTTGCATCTATAGCCTAGGACTGTATCTAGACAGAAAACAGCACCAGAGGGGAGAGGCCTACGTTCCTCCTACTGAAACAACCCAAAACAGCCCGAAGGGTCTATGACCAGCCAACAGAGACTGCTGCTGACAGGTCTAGGGATCGAGTCCAACAAGGCTCAAAATAAACAGGCAAACACAGCCAACAAGCAAACAAGCAGACAAACAGGTTGCGGGATCAAATCCCGAAGGACTCAAAACCAGGCAACATCAAACAAGGTTAGTGTACAGCTCGCATGCCACTGCAATTCATTGCACTGGGATGTGAGACGTGGCACGGAAGATTTGCGCTGCCATTTACCGTGAAGATTGGTGGGGATCAACACTTGCACTTGTGCGCTGATGGGTGGTAGGGCAATGGGTTACGTTGTAGTGCCACGCGTCAGCCCTTGTGGCTGGATTCAGGTATCTGCAGCGAGACTGCAAGAGGATGAGCAGCTGACACACCGATTGCTCTTGTGTTGTGATTGGCTGACTCTACTCACTTGTCGTGGGCTGTTCTGTGGATGCTTGATACTTACCATTTGTGTTGTTGTCTTGATCGCACTGGCGGTGGCTGCGGTATCTGCACACTCTCAGATAGAAGCGTCATCACATAGACAAACAGCAGAACTAGGAATAGATACAATTGAAGTGTCTGAATCCTACTTATCTTTTTACTATTGTCTTTGCCGTGGAAATTCGAAATTGAAGTGAGGCTATGGAATTTGCTGTTGTCTTTTTGAGTTTATTGTGCGGCATACTCACTCGTTAGGATGGCTTTTGTGCGGAACTGTCTGCTTGCATCCATTCTGACCCGTTTTATTCCTCATTTCTTCTACCCCATCTCCATTACTCTCTTTGCTGATGAAGAAGAGGGAGTGCTGAGAACCCGTGGCCAAATTGAAGAAAGACGACAGCTAATGGTGAACCGTCTGCGCACATTGGTCCAAGAAATGCACAAAGCTGTTCCCTGTGCTGAACAGCATGTACGCAGCCAGTTCGATCTGCAAGCAGCAGAGGACGAACAAACAAAGGCTTAAACTGCTGTTCAGATGTTAGAAGTCAGCTGGGTAGTGGAACAGATCATTGATTGAGGACGAATGACCCTCGATCATTTTGTCGCCGAGCATTATGTGAAGATAATCAAAGGAGAACAGTCTAAAGAGGAAGGAAAGGAGGAATTGTGCTGCAACAAAGAAGAATTGCCCGAGGAAATAATGGCTGACAGTATCCGACAGTTGCAAGCTGCGTTAGATGCAGAATTGAAGAAGAAAGAAGCCTATCAGACACAAAGAAAGAAAGATGACAACAAGTGCAAGGAAAATGAGCAATATCGAAATGACAGATTTCAGATTGCAGAATCACATCGAAAGTCAGGAAGTCCCACTCTGTCCAGAAAGCAGAATTGCACCAATATTACACCAATGGAGAAACAAAACACTGAATCCGAGTGTCAATGAGAGCATACTCTCACCATCACCAACATAAGTATCCAGAGCTCTTCCCCCTACTTGGCGCTCAGCGCCAGACTACTATCCCACAACTACTTCTAGCCTACGAATTGA
Organism: Chara braunii; assembly: GCA_003427395.1. NCBI lineage: Eukaryota > Viridiplantae > Streptophyta > Charophyceae > Charales > Characeae > Chara > Chara braunii. The sequence continues at coordinate 2,387,293 of BFEA01000005.1, read as the reverse complement.
CAATGCAACTGTTGATGTCAGCAGCAGCACCGAAGTACATGAAGATGTCACCCCTTGCAGACTGTCGCCAAGACCAGGTACGTGCTCTCACGTTATCATCCTCATCGCTCTTTCTCTCTCTCTCCCTCGTCTCTGACCCTCGTCTTCTCCCTCATGCACGAAGACCAACACTACACCTTGCTCTACAACCAAGCACCAGCCGGTTATGGAGGCTGGGCTATGGCGCTGCCCTCAGCAGCGCCCTGCACACACGACCGTATGCGCACGAACACCTTGCCTTAGCGCACCCTACAGCACGCGAGCACAGGCTCAAGCAGCTCTGCCGCACTATTGCCAATTGCCCGAATACTTGGCCAGGCAGTGGGCACTTTCCTATATGGAAAGTGTCTGCCCTGGTGTGCTGCCTGGCTGGGCTGGACCTGTGCCTATAAGCTTCCGGTAGGCCCTGCGTACTGGGCCTCTGCTGCTACTGCCCTGGGACCCGTTTGGTTATGCCTCCCAACTGCCTGTCGTGCAACCAGCTACCGATGCGGCCCAGGGCCTGCTTCCAAGAAAGGCCTAGAAGGCTGAAACGAAGTGCTGCTGCCCGTGGCTTGGGTTCCCTCAACCAATTGACGCGACACAACTGTTTGAACCCCATATGCGAAATAGACAATAATGGGCCTCTCGTAATTTTATCAGGCCCGCCTTCACTTGGGGCGGTCACACATTGCGAATAGGGCCGCTGAGGCCTGCCGAGGAGCGAGATCCTCGCACAAGCAAAGAAAGTAGAAGAAATCAAACAAAAATTTCATGTGGAGGGTTCGGAAACCGACTTGGCATCAGTCCTGCAGAACATGATGGTTTACCTCGTCCACCTAGAGATAAAAGTTGATAACTTCACCGCCGAATTGCAAATGGTGACGAGATTGGTTAAGGGAAAGAACAAGGGGGTGCATGAGGAGGTGACCGGGAAGGAAGAAGGAAAACCGCGGGAAAAAATAGTGAAAGATGTCGTGAAGAATCCGGAACAGAAACCACTCGAAAGGACCTTGAGCCCGACAAAGAAGAACCGATGAAGAAAGCGAAAAGCCAAAGCGTATAGAGCAGGTGAAAATGAAATTGCCGTTCACCTACAACGGCAAAAGAGGTGAGCACCTTCTCTAGATTGCGGAAATCGAGACCTACTGCAGCACCACTCCTGTCGAGGCCGAAAGTCAAGTCGCGTTCTGAACTTCATGTTTGGGTGCATGTTTGGGTGAAGTTGTGGAGTGGGTCCTGTCTGAGGCCAATGCCGCTGGCTTCAAAGATATTGGTGAGTGGTCCAAAACGATGACATTGAGGGAATTTCTCCAAAAGATTAAGAAGAGATTCCTCAACAAGATAATTGTTGGCAAGGCATTCGACCGTTAGCCAAAAGTGTTGGACTACTGTCGATGTGTTGTCTCATGAGGTGGATCGTTTGTTGCAGATACCTGGCCTGAATTTGCAGGACAACCAGGTTCTCTACATCTACTCACGCGCGTTGCGCGAGCCTACTCGCGGACAACTCGTGGCAGAGTCAAAGTCTGGTAAGTACAACTATCGGCAATTCCGCGATCTCGCGCTCCACAGAGAGCAAATGACCACGCAGGTAAAGGGAACATACGAAAGTGTGAACAAGAGTGGACCGGTAAGCGGGTATGGGAGTGGAAAAAGGATCTTGTGGAGACAAAAAGCGGCCGGATCACACCCTCGTCGTCTTTGACGACGACACAGTCGAGAAGTGGCCCATCGACGAGGTCGAGGGTGTAGCAAATGGTGGCAGTGAGTCCGGGAAGGGTGACGTCACTTCCACGATGGCCAACAAGGGTGGCACCAACATGAATCGGAATTTAAAGAAGAGGAGACCACGCTCCTTCCCAGAGTATCCCGACATAGCTATTGGGAGGCCTTGGGAAAAGATGGGTCTGTCGCAGTACGAGTGGCAGGAATGAATGAACAATCAGCAGTGCCTGAAGTGCGACGTTGCAGGGAATATCATTGCATGGTGCCCCCTCATTCGTAACCCAAAAGGGAGCGGCCAGTACGAGTAGCATCTGCTCCTACTAAGTTGGAGGGTGCAGATAAAGGTAAGGCGCCTCAAACCCCTTTCAACCCTCCGACTCGCAAG
>BFEA01000005.1:2353678-2365800 GCA_003427395.1 Chara braunii | reverse complement strand
TTTTTTTTTTTTTTTTTTTTTTTTTCCGTTGTGTACTACTGGTTGTTCGAGGCTCGGCAATGAGTTGGGCTACCAGTAGCCTGAGCCACGGGCCTTGACAATTGGTAGGTGCTGGTGGTTTAAGAGAAGAAAACTATAAGTTAAAACCTGAGAAGTCAGGATTTGCTAAGCCTGAGGTGTTATATCTTAGGTATGTAGTAAATTAAGAAGGACGAAGGCAAGAAGAAAAAAATTACAGCAATCAGAGATTGGCCTAGACTCAAGACTGTGACTTTGGGATGTTGACGACATTAGGATACAGATTCGACTTTTGGGACAGCGACATTGGATGGGGATTATTTGGGACCTATATCGAAGAATTGGTGTTGACGACATCCTCATCCTCCCTTCCTCTTTGTCTGATACCCCTCCTCTTCATCTATGTATTATCTGGACCTCGCGCATTCCTCCTGTGTGTAGCGCCAGGCCCCTTCACACCTTGCGATGATGATGATGTATGTTTGGTCTGTATTGCAACATTGATGGGTCTGATCATTGGTATTTTAGCCTTCTGCTGCGCTATCATGTACTATGTGAGAGAGGTCGGTTCTTGTTCTGGTCTGCACCATTACGGTATGCGACAATTTGGTATCAGAGCGGACCTCTCAATCAGAGGATCCGCCCAATCAAGGAGCCAACTTGATTGATTGATTGGTTGATTGATTGATTAATTGATTGTTCATTAGTTAATCAAGTAGGGTTTCGTCAAATCTCTGCAAAAAACATTTTCGCAACAGATCTCCGGAAATTCAGATATTAGCATTTCGTTTTTTTGGTTTCACTCTGGGCATATTAGGTGAACTAGGGAGGTTGTCATATTCTCGGAAAGTGGATCTATTCTTCTTTGAAAGTGGAACCTCCATTCTATTTCGCGCAATTTTTTTTTTCAAGATCGCATTTTTTTTTGAAAGCCGAAACTTTGCGAAACCTTGCCTTGATCTCACTCATAACACTCCTCCGTAATGCCTCACTCCTAGCCGATGGGCAGATTCAAAAAAAAAAAAGAAAAAGGGGGGGGGATCCTCTTCTTTTATTTTTTTTATTTTGTTCGGTTTGTTTGGAACCGGAATGGAAAGTGCAGTTTGGTGACCTTCCTGCGTTTCCCTCCCACCCACCCCTTTGCCTGCGTTCCAAGTTTGGTAAGTGCCACGTCAGCAGCAGTGCCACATCAGCAGTGCCACGACAACAGCAGTGCCACGTTAGCAGCAGTGCGATGTCAGCAATGCCACGTCAGTAGCAGCGCCACGTCAGCAATGCCACAACAACAGCAGTGCCCTGCCACCATGACGGTTTCAGTTTTGGGCGTGCCAGGACACTGGCTAGCAAGTCCATTGCCGAGTTCCGACAGCGGATCCAAGATCAGCTTGCACAGATCGAGGTTGAGGAACAACGCCAGGCGGTAACCGAGGCTGCCCGCCTACAGGCTGAAGTGGAGGCGGTGGCTGAAAAGCAGCGACTTCAGGCCGCTGCTGACGCAGATGCCCAGGCCTGCTGCAAGCAGGCCCAAGCTCTGCTGCAGCGGCACGAAGCCACCAGCGTCGACAGGCCCAAGTTCTGGCACTTTGAACCATCTGAGGGCCGCGACGACGGAACACCGGAAGAGCAGCACAAGGAGTTTCTTTCTAAATTCGTGACCCGGTTGGTTTACACCTGCAGTCCGAGTTAGAGAAACAACACCAAGAGTTGGAGAAGCTCCGATAGACAGTGCGGAGCCAGAAGGACCTGCAGGAGGATGTCACACGGGCACTTCATACCCGTGTACAGGACTTGGAGCAAGCAGCACCAAGACCTGATGTTGGCGAACCCAGCAATGCAGCCTCAACCCGCTAGTTGGAGCAACGACTCGACCATGTACTAGCAATGCTAGACGATATCAGCACCTTCGCCGCACCAACCTCCATCAGCGAGCAGCTCGACACCTTGAAGAACGAGGCTCGACAACTACACCAGCCGCCCGACAACGATGGCAGCACCAGTGCATCGCGGCAGTACAAGATGTCGATGTTCCGGATCGAAAAGTTTGATGACTATACGCATCAGGACCTGGTCACCTGGTGGCAGGGCTATACGACGGAACTTCGGATTCATCAGGTCCCCGATCACTTGTACATCTCGGCCCTGTTCCTCAACGCGAAGGGCGGGTGCCAGATCTGGCTCAGCCACGTGGCAATCATCCACGGCGTCCAGGTCGCCGACCTGCACAAAAAGATCTCTTGGGAAGATTTGACGAAGTTATGGAAGAAGCGACTCATTGTTGACGATGCCTCGACGCTCGCCATCAACCGCCTCTTTGCAATGACTCAAGGCAACACACTGATACGCGACCGGCTCACCGAATGGCAAAAGATCGTGGCAACACCCGCTCTCGACTTGCCATTTTCACATTTGCGCCGAGAGTTCCACAACTGGTCGTGTGCCGCCTTGAGCCTCACACTCGGTGATCGCGAACAATACACGACCTTCGCGGAAATCATTGACAAGGCTCATGAGATCATCAAAACCAACCGGGCTGCTGCACACGAGAAATCCGCGTGGCAGCCAAAAGGGAAGACGAAAACCACATCTCCGGCCAAAAATGGACAGTTAGTAGCATTGGTCAAGTTTAGCTTGATCGAGGCCGAATACAAGTGGCGCAGCCGGTATGGCTGCTGCTATTGGTGCAATAGCACCAAGCACAAGACCTCCCAATGCCAAGATCAAGGCAAGGAGGATGCTCGACCTCGAACCAGCTCGGAAAACTGAGTTGCGCGGGAGGTGAGGCGACTCCACCTCTCACTCCGCTAGATTCGTCCGCCTTGCTAGCGGTCTCCTACACATCTGGGGAGAATGCGGATGTCGCAAGTCCTCGGTTCACTTACGAGGATTACGCTGTCCACTTGGTCCCACCTTTGGACCAGCCACTCCACGTGCAAGACTCCACCGCATACACGGTTTCATCACCATCGGCACCGCCAACTTTCACCGGGGATTCGACGTCATGGTCAAGACTTGAGAAACTCGACCTGTTGACGTTCGTAGACTTCCAATGGATGCCCCTTCCCCCGACGGATCGATTGTGAAAACCGCATGGCAACGCGCTTAGGGCACAATTGTGGGATTACTTGCACACTGCAGTACCAGCTCCGTTGATGGATGCCGGAGTAGGGGTTGTTGACCTTCGCGACTACCTTGCGAAGATCGACCACGAGTTTAAGACACAACGGTACGACAACAATGATGCGCCATTGCTGTACATACACATTCACATTGAAGAAGCGACATGCAACACTTTGATCGATTGTGGAGCTACTTGCAACTATATGAGCCAAGATTTTCTGGTACGCGCTGGCTTGGGGCCACACTTTCGAAGGAAGTCGCATCTCACGCAAGTTACGTTAGCCGACGGTCACATGCACAAGTCAATCGACCGGTGCATTGATTCTGTCCCCGTGTACGTGGCCCCGCATGCAAGTGAGTCTGTGTCCTTCGATATACTGGACGCCAAGTTCGACATGATTTTGGGCATGTTGTGGCTGAAAAGCGAGGATCACCTGGTGAACTTCTACCGCCGCACCGTTCACATTCGTGATCGGAACGGAGTATAGCCCCGTGCACAGTGCCTCCACCTCACCCTTCGGTCAGCTGTCACGTGGTGTCCGCTACGAACATTCGAGCTTCCATCACCCGGGACAACATTGAGGAGATGGGTGTGAGTTTTCTCCATCCCCTCCCTCCCCATGACATCCCATCGACGGACGCATCGACGGACCAACGTATCATTGAGCTTCTAGACGCCTACGATGACGTTTTCGAAGCCCCGCACGGAGTAGTACCGGATCGGCCAATCCGCCACGAGATCATCCTTAAGGCCGGGGCCGTACCTTCGCGTGGTTGCATCTAGCGCATGAGCGAGGAAGAGTTAAGTGTGTTACGCGCTCAACTCGACGACCTTCTGAAGAAAGGCTGGATTCGGCCTAGCTCTTCGCCATACGACACTCACGTTCTCTTCGTCCGGAAGAAGAACAAGGAATTGCAGTTATGCATCGATTATCGCAAGCTCAACACGCAAACCGTCAAGAACGTCGGCGCTCTTTCGTGCATCGACGACCTCCTCGAATGGCTGGGCGACGCAAAATTTTTCGCCAAGCTTGACCTCGAATCGGGATATCACCAACTCGACATCCGACAGGAGGACCCCTACAAGACCGCGTTCAAGACGGTATATGGGCATCTCGAATGGCTGGTTATGCTTTTTGGGCTTACAAATGTCCCAACCACGTTCCAAGCGGCTATGATGACGGAGTTCCGACACATGCTGGACAAATTTGTACTCATCTACCTTGACGAGATCTTGGTGTACAGCCAAAGTTTGGACGAGCATGTGGAGCACCTGCGCACTGTTTTGGAGCGGCTACGACAAGCCAAGTACAAAGCCAACCACGACGAATATGAATTCGCGGGGGAGGAGCTCAAATACTTGGGCCATTATGTGCCGCCACAAGGCCACTCGCGGACAAGATTGAGGCCATCCGCTTATGGCCCGAGCCCACCAACACCACGGACATTCGCTCATTCATGGGGTTGGCTGGCTACTACCAACGTTTCATCACCGGGTACTCGAGGATTGCTGCACCATTTACGAGATTACAATCGCCGAAGGTGCCATTCGTATTCGACGACGAAGCGAGCCGGTCATTCCAAGCACTCTAGACGACCATGCTCATGGCACCCGTCCTAAGCATCTACTACCCCACCTTGCCAACAAGAGTGACAACCGAGGCCTCCGACAACGGTATTTGGGGCAGTATTGGAACAACACCACGACGACGACTGGCATCCCATGGAGTCCTTCAGCCATAAGGTGCCTCGCATCAACTCACTTGATGTGCAAAGTAGAAGGAGCTGCTCGTGTTCGTGATGGCTCTTAAGCGATGACGAAACTTCCTCCCTGGGCGTCGTAGGTTCACATGGGTCACGGATAACAACCCGTTGACCTACTACAAGACACAAGATACGGTGAGCAACACTCTTGGACGATGGATGTATTTCGTCGACCAATTTGACTTCACACCCAACATCTCGCCGACCTCTCCAATCACGCAGTAGATGCACTCTCGCGAAGACTCGATCTTTGCACTGTGACACATCATGCCTTCACATTCGACGACGAACTCCAACAACATTTTGTTCGGGGCTACCAGTCCGATTCGGATTTCGCCACACTATATGCGCAACTATCTTCGGATCACCCGCCGACCAGCAATTATCGCATCGTCGACAGGTACTTGCTTCTCCACTCCGAGGCAAGGACTTACTCTCCGTCCCATGAGACCGTCGTCTTCGGACTCGCCTTCTCGGCGAGTACCACAACTCGTGACTCGTTGGCGATTTCGGAGTCAATCAGACTATCGCACGGCTTCAACAACGATTCTGGTGGCCTGACATCATCATCGATGTCAGTTGGTATTGCGACTCCTGCGAAGTTTGTCTATGAAGCAAGCCCCTCAACTGCAATCCCTACGGCGAGTTGCGCCCGTTGCCTATGCCGTGGGAACCCGGCCTCTCCATTGCTATGGACATCACCGGCCTGTTTCCCGACGACCGCCTCAGGCACGACGACATACTCACGGTCGTTGATCGATTGAGTAAATACGTGCGATTTCTCCCTTGCAAGGACTACGCCACGGCTCCCGAACTTGCGCGCCTTTTGCACACCGTTGGATTTGCAGCCACGGCGTACCGGAAGACATTGTTAGCGACCACGACACTCGGTTCATGTCGACATTATGGACTTCTCTCATGAAACAGTCCGACACCGAAATGAAACCAAGTTCGGCTCGACACCCACAAACGGACGGGCAAACGGAGAGAGGACATCAGACTGCTTACATGATGCTTCGTACGCTCATCCATCCGGATTAGAAGGATTGGGTTGACCGCCTCCCCGACATCGAGTTCGCCCACAACACGTTGCATCCGGCGATCGGCGTGACTCCATTCGAGTTGCACCACGGTGGCCGGAAAGGTCGTATCTTCACTGATCTTCTCCTCCCACAAACTACCAACATAGGCGCCGCTTGCTCTCCTGCCTCCCTCCGAAAGTACAGGGAATTGTTGACTCAAGCCCGTGCGAACATGCATAAGGCTCAAGTCCGCATGCAACAGCAAGCCAACAGGCGTCACGTGCCGTGTCCCATCCACGCCGCCGATCTTGTTTGGGTCTCCACGAAAGAGTTTGCGTTTGAACAGGATGTTTCGTGCAAACTACTCCCCAAGTGGTTTGGACCATGGACCGTCCTTTCAGCCGTAGGTGACAAGCCCGACGGCCCATCCTTTGTGATCGACATCCCTCCGCATATGCCGGTCCATCCAGTCTTTCACGCCTCGAAGCTGGCGACATACATCCCATCCAAGGACGATGACTTCCCGGACCGACGATCATAAGACCCTCCATCCATGGATGGTCATCAGGAGATCGATCGCGTTGTCACGCACCTCAAGTACGACACCACGCCGATGCAGTACAAGGTCTCATTCAAATGGTGCAACCGCGACGACACAAGGTGGATTTCACGAGCAGATTTGCAAGCATCTGCACCGCTGATCTACACCGACTATGAGCGGCGAAGACTAGCTAAGGAAGCTTCACAACCTGCCCCTCCCACCCGGACTTTGGTCCCTCCCTCCGACATACAGCTTTGCCCTTGCAGGTAAGCTCGGTCTTTCAAGGAGGGGGGGATGTGGCATACTACGCACCAGGCCCACATGGGCCTGCAGGGCCCGACCAGGCGGAATAAGTAAGGGCCCTCCAGACCCTGTGTTGTTTCAGCCTAAAAAGGAGGGCCAATGTTAGGCCCTCTTAAAGTCGACCTTTCCTGAAACTTAGGCGCCAGACTAGGGATAAGCGCGGGCCATTTTTGGGCCCGTTTGAAGACAAGCTTTTTTTGAACTTGGACGCCAGGGTCTGGCACGATTCGGCATTGGCAAGAGCAGCCTCCCAGCCGGACCAGCACTATATAGTATTGGTCCGCCAGGGAGGGGGCAGGCAGTTCAGGAGGTAGTCTTCAGGATTCGGCAGCAGCACTTTGCGGGGCGCTGCAGTAGTAGTAGATAGGAGTAGTCTTCAGCGTTGGGCGCTTAGAGTAGCGTTAGAGAGGGAGAGTGGCGGAGGCCAGGGAGCTTACCTGTGACGCCATTGCTCCAGCTTCGTTGTCGAGGCACCTGCAGCAAGGCGCCACCTTTCACAGGTTAGTACCGGGCACCATGAGAAAGAGCTTACCTGTGACACCATCGCTCCAGCTTCGTCATCGAGGCACTTGCAGCAAGGCGCCCCCTGCCGGTAGAGTTCCATGTCGACAGCTGGACTACCGTCGACTGGACAGACAACATGTCGCGAGAGGAGCTCCTAGTTGTGCGAACGAGACAAATAGCTTACGGGTTAGAAGACAATCTTATGTCAGATGGGACAAGAATGTCATAATTAAAAAAGAGAGGATAAGTGTGGGTGATATGGTACTTCTCTACGGCGCAACTTTAGAGAGGACGTGGCTGGGGAAGTTGGCGAATAGATGGATGGGGCCCTACCGCGTAGTCGAAGCACTCGACTGGGGAGCCTATATGATCGTTGAATTAGATGGGTCGAGGTGGAGAGATCCTGTGGCAGGGGCTAGACTAAAGTTGTTCAGGCCAAGGGAAACCCCTACCCCTACACCAACATTGTCAGACCCCAAGGGAAAGGGGAAAGCCAAGATGACGGATGAGGCACCATCCAGATGGTTTGAAGTAGGAGAGAGTTCGAAGAAGAGGAAGATAGTGGAGACCAGGAAAGCAAAGGGCTTGACATTAGGGAAGAAAAAGAAATGGTTTTTCGTACTACGTAGACCTAAACGGAGAGTCCGCATTAGGCGAGGTGGTGCTTCCGGGACACTTCCATTCCAAAGTAGAAAGAAGCTGAGAAACATTCCTATATCTGAGCCAAAACGACTGTGACATAAGAAAGGCAAGAAGCACCCTCTCAGTCCCAAAATCCTCGGAGAACCTAAACACAGGACAGATAAACGTAGACACAAGCGACGCGCGCGAGTGGTCACTTTAAATCTTATACGTTTTGTCTGACCAAACCGCAGGGACTCGACAGTGGCGTCGAGAAGAGGTCCGGGCTTACTGTCGGGCAGTCGCAGACCAGTCGGCCACCCGAAATACAAAGGATTGGGCCTTGAGTTAAATGCCTAGGGAAGAATCAGCCGACACTTTCATCAGAGCTGTCGGGAAAAATTAAGGGTCGGAGAAGGGGCCCTAAAATTCCCTCCATCGATCATGAAAACTGACCCTTGAAATTAACATGATGAACAGCCACGCCTGCCGCCCCTAACACCTACCGTTTCCGTTCGTTCCAAGGCTGTTCCCGATGCGGCCGGCCGCGAAGCCGGGATACGGTGCTAGGCGTAGGCATGCTTCTTTCACACTGGACCATTGACGAGGAAATGAACCCTTAATTTCCGCTTGTTATAATAATCAAACTAAAAATTGAGAAAAAGAATTAAAAATAATAAAAGGAAAGAAAATAATGGACTATTTGCTATTTAATTAAATTTCATCAGATTTTATCCTTGATAAAATTGTCCTCTATTTCCATTGATTCCAATAACAGAATTAATAATGAGAAAAATAATTGAAAATAATAAAAGAGCAAAAAACGAATGATTAGTTATTATTTTATTAATTTTTCATCGAAATTTATCCTTCAAGATTTTTAACCAGAAATGATTTATTTACTGTAGGTTTGTCGATTCGAACGATTTCTCGATAACTATAAACCCTCGTTCGATTTTGCCCGATTCATCCGAACATTTCTGTAACTATAATTTGGATATCGTTGAGTGAGCGGGACTGTTTTTCGGGTTACGGCGACATGGTTGATATGGTGCGGTCATCGGCTCGACTTTGGAACATGCAACACTTTTATTCTGGCACAGGCAGCACTTTTATTCTGGAACAGTTATTGGTTCGGCATCGACGTGGTACTGTAGCCTGGCACTAATTTTCAGGTTCGAAACAGGTACCGTACTGAGCGGATCGACATTTGTATTTCCTGGTGCGGTACTCTTAACTCGTTTCGGGCTGTTGCGGTTCACTGCATTGATACCGACACGACTCAGGGATGACATACTGCAGTTCGATTCTTATCTTAGGTATGATCACCGACGACAACAGAAGGTTCACTGGTTTCGCGGTACTCGTTCTAGTCACAACAGTCCGGCAGCTGGCTCTCTTTTGAGGATTCTGATTAAGGGTCCCTTTCTTTGCCTGCCCTTATGTTGCTTGGAACCGCTGCTGCGGATCACTCCAGGGCTGTAGCCTGGGCCTGCATGGACCACATGACAGGACCTGCGAGAGACGCCGAAATGGTGCCACGAGGCCGCCCCGGTGTCAAGAACCCTGTGTACCGCGGAGGGCCAGGGCGAGCTCGTGGGGCCTGGACCACAGGCAGGGTATAATGGACTTCACGACAAGTTTGATTCATTCGGGAAAGGGGTGAGCAGACTGGTGCGCCAGGTGTACCCAGCCCGCCAAAGCTTTAGTCAACGCAGGAGGCTCGGCTCGAAGAAGCGAGGGATGGACACTTTGCCAATTCGATTGGGGGGCAATGGAGGGTGAGCCAGGCGTCCACAGCGCTTTAGCACGTAAGATCGATTAAGGAACAGGAGATCGAGATGCGTACGACGTATGCAGTACAATTCGGCTCTGAATGAGGTGTGGGAAGATAGAAGGGGAGGCCGTAAGCTCGGCAGAGGGAGAGCAGTATTTGGTGCCACCTGCGTACTCAGCGAACCTTGTATCACTCGTCAGGCTATCGGAGCAACTTGCAAGTGCCTGATGCGCGCACAGCGAACTCGGTACGTGTGTGCCCACCTGTGCACACGATAGTCGATGGGCACCTAAGTGCAGCTCTGAACGATCCAGTTTGCCAAGCCCAAGCGAACAGGTATGTTTGAACCAGAGTGTCTGAGAATCCTCAAGCTAGGGCAAAGAGACATGGGTGTGAGAAGGTGAGCGAGAGCACGAGTAAAGGGATGACCATACAGAACCAATTAGACACGAGAAGAGTGGAACTAGTCGTAGACCAGCGGGTTTGCCCTCGACTCGCTGGGGTCAAGGGATTGTAAGAGAGGGGTGAGTGACGGTAAGGGGGTAAGCTGTGTCGAGGTCGGTGTGGCCTACTAATTAACGTTTTGTTGATAGACTGCAGTCGAGCTGCAGGGAAGGGAAAAGTTCGCCGCCTAACCTCCAGACCTCATTCTAATAGGTATGCGGCTGTGAACCCGCGAGATCGCAAGGTCGAGAGTGAAATGATACGAGCGAGCAAGCGGGGTGAGAGAGAAAGAAAGGGCAGAACTGGGAGGGGCTAAGAGAGAGAGAAGAGAGAGGAGATGGAAGGGGGGGTGGCACCGTGAAAGTTGGACAAACATGATCGTCCGTGCGAAACCGCGTCGGACCGGGGAACGGTGGGTATCGCTGTCCTTTGCGCATGAACAGGAAAGTATGGGAAGGAATGAGCTTGGCTCGAGTGGGGATATGGCCTCGCGTGAACTGATGTAGAAGTCTTGAAGAGCCGATACGAAACGAGTCAAGGGGAAGAGAAGAGTCCGAGAGGGATAAAGAGAGTCAGACTATTGAGGAGGGCGAAATTTTGAGAATTGAATCAAATCAGCGGATTGTTCTTATCTAAATTCCAAGCTCTGACCGCTCGGGCGAACATTTGAATGAATGCAGCACTGAACTGGTATTCTCTCTTCGTGCATTGAACCGAGCGAGTGCTCCATTTTCACCAGAGTTTCAAGCTCTTGGGGGCACAGATCATTACCTGAACGAGTGTGAAAGCTGAACTGCTACCTCTTTGCCAATTTCTGTTATAAGCTTCAGGCGCTGAGTGCGCTGGTTGCTATTCAATCAATGCTGCGGTGAACCGACGCTAACTTGGTGACTATCAAACTGGAAGGCGCACTCTTCCCATTAAGACTTCTGTTAATGAATGGTTTAAGCATTTTGTGACTGGCTGATCTGTCGACCATCATTAGAACTTCTGTTAATGAATGATTCAAGCATTTTGTGACTTGCTGATCTGTCGACCATCATTAGAACTTCTGTTAATGAATGATGTAAGCATTTTAGGACTGGATGAGCTGTCGACCAGTGGTGGCTCATCGAGCGCTGGGTAGAGTGGGACACCTGCCCGTACTGTCTCAAGCAAGCTGCGGGTCATTATGGGAACCGTGTGCGGTCACTGATCAGTCGAATGAAAACGGCTGATCGGCCTACCGATAGCCGCAGAACAGCAGCGCTGGCCCCTGATTATGGCCGCCCTGTGAGGTACATTCAGACACTGTTCAAAGGAGTACTAGTATATTAATTTATTTCCTTGTCTACCTGATGTTCGAAGTAAAATCGGCAGGCGGGGAACGGCGAGAGGGAGAATCTGTTCACACAAGAAAGAGAGAGAGAGAGGTCGTACAGTCAGAGAGAGAGAGTGAGAGGTGAAGTGAGGAAGGGGGAGCGTGGGAACAGGGGGCCTGATCATGCAAGACAAAGACCTGCAGACGTGAAGCCCTGTTAATTGAGTGGAGCGACAGAAAATCGAGCTCCTTAATCAACGTGTGGTTCCACTTCCTCTTTGGATAATGCTGATAATTGAAATGACATCTGTTTGCGTCGACTGACATTGTGTCCTCTACACTTCGATCTGGCCACACTCCTGTGTGCAACAGAAGAACAGCGAAAGGGGGGAAAGCGGGAGTTAATTGATCTGAACAACATTTGAATCTTCTTAAGAAATATTATTGTGAGGAACAAGCCCTCAAGTCGCCCTATCAGACATCACATTGTTCCGTGCCAAGGCTCCAGCAAGCCCAGTGCCCTCCCTAAGTGAAGGTGGGCCTCAGCATGCCCAGTGCCCGCCCTAAGTGAAGGCGGGCCTGAATATTTGTCAAAGGCCAATTTCGACATTTCCGTATGTGGGTATTCAGGCTCTCGCAGCACGCCAGTTGGTTGAGAAGAAGCGTGAGCCTCACATTGCTGCGTCATACAGTTGGCCCAGGCATTGACAG
>BFEA01000005.1:2317185-2341848 GCA_003427395.1 Chara braunii | reverse complement strand
TTTTCTGATAAGGGGTTGGAAAGATACAACCCCTTACAGTTTGATGTATCTGGAGCCTTTTCCCAGGGCAGATACATCGAGGAAAAGGCTGTACCTAGCCTTGTCCTTAGTGGCCCTTCAATTTTCAGGCTCCCTTCAAAAATGGGAGCCTGACAGTTACCTCTGGCAGCTTCCGCCAGAGGTAGCACCACGTGAGGACAAGTGTCCTCACATAGAATAAAGAAAACAACAAAAGAAAATAATAAATAAAAAATAAAACTAAATAAAAAATAAAACTAACTTATAACTTTTTCTGCACCTGGCTCTTTCCTCAGCCAGGTTCGTGCTGGTGTATGCAACAGCCTTCCTCCTTCTGCTCTGCCCTCCCCTGAAAACGAGGAGGGCAGTTGTGAGTTTGGGAGGGGTAGGACCTCCCCCTCCCATCTCTTACGTTTCTCCTCTCTTCCCAACCCCTTCAATCCTTCCTTTGCGCGCTTACTGTGGGCCGCGAGATTCAAGATCTCACGGCCACAGTAAGTCTTCTCAAAACGAAGTGGGAGTATTCGTGCTCCCACACAGTCTTAAAAGACTGTTCTTCTTCACGAGGCAGTTGCGTCGTTGCCTCTTTTCTTCGTTTTCAGGCCTCTCCCCGTTTTTCCTTGTTTGGCCACGAAAACTGGAAGAAATAATAATAATAATAATAATAATTAAAAAAACAACTTACCTGCAGTGTGGTGGCCAATTGCCGTTTTTCCCCTTGTGACCCTGCTGACGAGTTGGTGATAGTCCGACCAAACAATCTAGCACCTGCGCAGCCACTATGTGACTGTATACCCCCATAGTTTGGGGTAGATTCATTCGACTTTGCTCACTCTATCGGTGGAAGTTGGTCGGAGGGGCCAACCGCAGGTTAGTTTGGTGGTTTCCCCCCCCTTTCCCTCTCTCTCATACACACACACACATATGAATGTGGCTGTGTACGTTTCCATGTTCCCGCCGAAGATTCATTCGATTTTGCTCATCCTGCCTTTGGAGGCCAACTACAAGTTTGGAGTCTTACCTGCTTTCGACGACGCGGTTGCTTCTTCCGCCAGGTAAGGTCCCTCTCTCTCACCTTTTTCTCTTCCCGTGCACCTGTACCTAGGCGTCATAGGTGCCTGGTTCAGGCGCTACAATACTCAGCTACCCGTTTTCAAAACGAACGGGTGCTGAAACGGGAAAGAATCTCGAAAGAAAAAGAGAAAGAAAAAAAGAAAGAACAAAATCTAAAAAGAAATCTAAGAAAATCTAGAAAGAAACAAAAGAAAGAAATGAAAGAAAATCTTACCTAAAAAACGGCTGCCCGAAAAACGGGTGCCTGCAGTTTGTTGGGGACTTCGAAGTCCGTTTCCTTTCATTTGAGCGCCATCTGGCGCCGTTGGTTTTCTGTTCTTCAGTGCCTGTACCAAGGCGCCTATGAGCGCCGGGTTCAGGTGCTACAACACCCAACTACCCGTTAAAAAAAACGACTGGCTTTTTTTTTTTTTTTTTTTTTTTTTTGCAATAATAAAACCGTTGGCTCATGCCAACGGTTACTGTGTTCTGTCCTCTGGCACTTCTTCGTGCGCCATGTGGTGCTGTTTTGCTCTTCCTTTATTTCTTTATTTTTTTATTTTAATTTTATTTATTATTTGCTTTTTTTATTATTTTTATTTTTATTTCTTTTTTATTTATGCGTGTCATCTTTGTGCAGGGGCCATGCAATCCTCCGCGCGGCTGTTTTCAGCCGCACAATCTTACTGATCGCACGGCGGAAATCGGTCGCGCCAAAAGGCTGGGCTGCTCCAAAAGGAGCTAGCCCGGTAGTTGCCACTTCTTGGATTCGATCCCGGTGTCCGTTGGGTAGTAGTCTGCTGTGTTAACCTACCGGGCTCGCTCCTGTTCCACACTGAACAGGAGCAGCTCTTTAATATGAAGAGCTGGCCCAGGTATTTTCTCAGCCTGCGGCCTCGCAGGCTCCAGCTGCCTGTGGCCTAGCAAGCCTGTCCCGCCTGTGGCCTAACAGGCCCCTCGCCTGTGGCCTAACAGGCCCCTCGCCTGTGGCCTAACAGGCCCTTCCTGCCTGTGGCCTACTGGCTTACCCCGCCTGTGGCCTACTGGCTTACCCCGCCTGTGGCCTACCGGCGCCGCCTGCCCGTGGCCTCCCATACCAGTTAACCGTGTGACAGGCGGCTTGATTGGACATCTAGCCGGGTAGGTCTCGGCATCAGCCTATTGGCCCCCAGGCTCGAAGTCAAGCCCTGCGGCCCCAAAAAAAATAAAACTTCCTATTCCTTCTGTGTCGTGGCCGCATACCCGACGCATCCCTCTTTTTAGCCCATTTATGCCCTGAATCGCGCGGCTGCTTAGGTAGAATAGGTTTAATTTTAACACTCCCATGTCCGCACGTTCCTGCGGCTTCGACAAGCGAAGCATTGTCGTTCACATCCATTACCCCCGGACGTCACATGCGTCCGGACTAAAGTCTGAAAACTTTTGTCCGACGTTAAAAAACACCGGCAAATACCCTTGTTAGGGTTTTTGCCCGACACCGGGACTGACCTCTATCACGTAGTGCAAGACAGCGTAGCAGAATGCTAGAATACCAATGACTAGCCCAATCAAAGTTGCAAGGCAGACCAAGCATACATCATGCTCATCACAAGGTGTGAAGGGGCCTGGCGCCATACACAGGAAGGAGGCGCCAGGTCCAGATATGCACAGACGAAGAGGAGGGGATCAGACGACAAAGAGGAGGGGGAGAGATGGGAAAGTTGTCAACCCCAAGTCTCGTTACAAGTCCCAAATAATCCCTCTTCAAAATGTCGGAAGTCCAATGTCGAGTCTGGATCCAAATGTCACCAAGCTCTCTCTCTCTCTCTCTCTCTCTCTCTCTCTCTCTCTCTCTCTCTCTCTCTCTCTCTCTCTCTCTCTTANCTCTCTCTCTCTCTCTCTCTCTCTCTCTCTCTCTCTCTCTCTCTCTCTCTCTCTCTCTCTCTTAGTCTGCTGATGCAGTGAAGTCAGATAGCGACAGGGTGAGAAGGAGATGGTGGACTGAGAAGAGGAAGAAGAAGAACTCTCTCTCTCCCATGTTCCAGGACTAACCTGTGAAGATGGCGCTGCGCTGCAGGTACCTCGAAGACGAAGCTGGAGCAATGGCGCGGCAGGTAAGTCTCCCTGGCCTCCGCGCAATCTCTCTCTCTCTAGTATAGCAATGGCGCTGCAGGTAAGTCTCCCTGGCCTCCGCGCAATCTCTCTCTCTCTAGTACTATAACTCCTAGGCGCCCAGCGCTGAAGACTACTGCTAACGCTACTAGCGCCCAGCGCTGAAGACTGCTGCTAGCGCTACTACTACTACGGCAGCGCTCCTCCAGAGTGCTGCTGCCGAATCCTGAAGACTACCTCCTGCCTCCTGAACTGCACGTGAAGTGCCTGGGAAGTACCTAGGAACTACCTCCTGCCTGCAGGGCGGGCCAGTCCTATATAGTGCTGGGCCGTCCCGGAGGCTGCTCTTGCCGATGCCGAAACGTGCCGGACCCTGGCGTTGAAGCTCAACCAGTGGTTGTCTTGAAAACAGGCCCGAAATGGCCTGTGCTAAAACCCTGGTTTGGAGCCTGAGTTTCAGGGCGGATCGAACTGACGAGGGCCTGAAAATGGTCCTCAGTTTCAGGCTGAAAACACTCGGGGACCGAAACCTGAAAAGACACAGGGCCTGTAGGCCCTTGTTTTCGGGCTTTCAGGCTGAAACGACACAGGGCCTGTAGGCCCTTGTTTTCAGGCTTTTGGCCTGAAAACGTCACGGGCCTGAAAAGTGGCCTTTGCAGCCTGTTGCAGGCGCAGCATGTAACAGGCGTCTCCTCTCATCCACGTCAGCAAACAGTGTCCCAGAAATGAGTCTGACAAGATCTGATCACATTTTAGTGCCATGTAGGCACAATTCTCCCATGAAGACGTCTGTGCAGCACGCTATGTCGACGGCATCAACAAGCGAGTTTCCTCTCTCTCACTTAATCAATCCCACAGATCATGATCTCCCTCCTTTTCGCCTTTCCAATCTGCGTTGAAGACAGTGTGGCATGCGCCATGTCAGCAATGCCAAAGACATCGTGGCAAGTGCCACATCAGCATCCAAGAAGACAGCTGACCCCAGAATCAGAGAGGCGCCAGCACGCAAAAGCAGCAGTCTCGCGTCGTCGTCGCACAATGCCATTGTAGAGCCAGCGTCTTGCCAGCGTCCAGCGAGCGTCAAGCCAGTGTCAAGTCAGCGTCAAGCAGCAAGGCGAGCCTGACTGTTGACTCCCAGGGGCTGGGTCAATAAATAGTGTTGACGACTTTGACCAGCCTATGGTGTCTCACGTACGGAGGCTCAGATTGACTCACAGCCGACGGCCTTGATCTTGTACAGTTGCAGACTTCCACTTGGACCGAATGCTGCCTGGATACCTGCGTGCAACCAAGTGTGTGTGTCTGATCGGTGGCCTGGACTGGGTCCGTGAAGACTTTGACTCGTGAGCCCCGATATTCCGAAGTACGGTTGACTTCGGTCAACTGTCGGGCGCTGGGCCCTCCGAAGCCAGGTTTCAGGGGTTCTGTTCCCCTACAGTTGGACGCAGGGCCTTAGGGCCGATTCGTGCCCTGCGTGTGGCCCTCTTGGCCGACGACATAGGCATATTTGAGCGGGTTATTGCATGTGTGTGTATCTGAGTGCGAGTGAGTGCGAGTGTGTCTGATGGTGGACACAGTGAACAGGTGGGATTTTTAGGCGGGCGTTCAGACGCCATAGCCGCAAGCTGTAACAAGTTGACTTATATTGGGTTTCTGGCCAAGGGCCATATATCTGAGTTCTCTGTGTGGGCGCAGTGCGCCATCTCATGCTTGTTGCTGATTCTGCCTTGTGAGAGTGTCAGCCATCGGCATCTGTGTGCATGCATGTCGAAAGGGAAGTTGAAAGCAAGTCTGATTGCAATTGGGTGTGTTTTGAACTCTTGACTTGTTGCTTCTTGTTCCAGGCGAGTAGCATTCCCACCAGCATGGCAAGGTCCCGCTCTCACGTGGCCGTCTATCTTGTCTTGTGAAAGGATGCGATCGGGTGAAGCGACCATGGGTGGGAATGCTGCGACTTGCCTGAGGCATATGGAAAGCTTGGAGCTGCTGGCTTGGATCTTCTATTATGAATTTATGATATAATAATACCTTTTGTACTAAATTACGGGAAAGTTTCTGACAAGTCGCGGATTACGTTTCGCATGATGGTGGTGTCGATGTGTGGATAGGGCAGGGTCATGAACAATCCCAACATTACCGTTCACTTCAACGTTGTTACCGAGGATGTTGTGCCTTCTCCACGAGGTGACATGGGCGGCGTGGTATTGAGGGATCAGCTAACCAATGAGACAAAGATTTTAGAGGTGAAAGGCCTGTTTTACGGTATTGGTCACACCCCGAACAGCAGACTTTTTGAAGGGCAGATCAAGCTAGATGATAATGGCTACGTTGTTGCAGGAGCTGGTGGGCAAACAAACGTAGAGGGAGTTTTTGCAGCGGGAGACCTCCAGGTATGATGCTTGTAGTGATCCCTCTCCCTCCTCCTATATGCAATGCAAGAATTGTCCCAAGGACCCAACCCAACTCTAAACTTTAACTAACCATAGTAATAATCCAATAACAGCACCCCCCACCCACTCACCCTTCCCGACCAAGAGAACTTGCATGGTCTGAAACTTCCGCCTCCCCACTGCTTCCTCTCAAAGCTGTCCCATTATTGAACGCATTGGAGCAGTGCGCATACTGTGAACAAGCAAAATATTCACAGTGGCCATGAAGGACAAGGATCATCTAGGGATTTGCAGTAGGTAGTCATCAGAAAGATCCGGTATTGAATCAGTAAAGTCATGAAAAACAGACTGACCAATGACACACTTTCACATGCAACAGAATTACATTTGAAACAGGAAAGATAGTGGACAAAGAGTGGGAGAGGGGGGGGGTGGGGGGGGGGGGGGAGGGGAGAGGATGTTGATGGGATGGTAGTTCAGGAGGAAAGAAAAAAGAACTGGCTAGCTTCTCGAGTCTCTTCCAGAGTTGTGGATGGAATGCCCTTGCAGAGAAAAGCAGGTTGCATACTCTGAATGGAACATAATGGTATTTGAACACCTGGAGGAAAAGGGACAAGTGGGAAGGGGGACGGAACGTCGTAGTGCAGAAGGAAGGAAGAAACACCCGGCTAGCTTCTTGGGGCGGATTGGTGCTGGTGGGTGGATTGCAGTTGCAGAAAGCAGCATGCTACATATGATGCATGCGCTGAGTGCCAAACTCAATCTTCGGCTGAGGATTGGGAAAATATATATATATACCTGATGAGTCGGTGAAACTCCGACGAAACAGTTTGTCACAGCCCCTCGTTTGTTGTCCTCTTCTCTCTCTCTGCCTACGGTTTTACCGGGCAGTTCTGTTTGTGACGATATATTTCCTGATGAGTCGGTGAAACTCCGACGAAACAGTTTGTCACAGCCCCTCGTTTGTTGTCCTCTTCTCCCTCTCTGCCTACGGTTTACCGGGCAGTTCTATTTGACGATATATATATATATTTGACGATATATATATATATATCAGAGAAAATACGCTGAGCTTAATTTCTAGCAGACCCTGTTTCGGGACACAATAACAAAGTATCTGCTTATCAAAATGATATACAAATCAAATAATTCCAGGTTCAATTAAATTCATTTGTATGACCAAATGACTTGTTGAGCGACACTTGGGCAATTGGAAACCAGAGTATGACCACTGTGTTTGTGGATCGGCAGTTCTGCAAGAGCAAATTAAAGTAGTGTGCTCCTGTTGATTGCGCAATCAGACTCGCTTTCACTTCCACTTCACATACATGCCAACAGGTGATGAGTCACACTGGCGCAGGGCGCCCACTCAGAGCTCAGAGATATGGACAACAAGAACACAGTTCAGATGCAAGTTCGCTTCAATAGGCTATGGCGCAACAGCGCCTGGTCATCCCAACTCTGGTCGCCTCGTCCAACACCACTGTTCGCACGCCCTCAACTCTCCTCAACTCTGGATCACCCTGAATACACCCACACACACACTCAGATTTTGTCTCCCTCCTACAGTGGCTATGGCCGCACTAACACTACTGGCTATGGCTACAGTCTCTCTTCAGCCCACTTCGACTTCGGGCAACCTGCAGACCACCTTTGCACAAGACGCTGTAGCAGCGCTTCCGCATGGCTTACGCAGTGAATCGATGAATGGCTGGGCGCTGCCTCTTGATTTATACTTCTGTAACTCGTTGGTCTGCCCCTTTTCCAGCCCCTTGGTGTACACAGTCCCACACGGTACTTGGTTGTCTGGACTCTGACTGACTGGGACCGGTACCGCCGACTGCATGGGTTTGCCCTGCCAACTCGATGCAGTCGCACTGCCAAGGTAGTGCCGTTGGGCTCACCACTTGCCCACTTGCCTCTGACTAAAACATGAGACACTTCGAAAGGCCACTTCCGGACCTTCCGGAAGTCTGTGGATTTGGCCTTTTGGGAACTGTAGCAGCTACGACCTTGACCTTTCAGAACTGTGGCAGCCTTGACCTTTCAAAGCATCTACAGAGCTGTGACTCCAAATCAACAGACCTACAGATCAAACCCCTACCGCTACACAGGCCTACGACAGACGACAAACAGCTACCAAAACACAGATCACGGGTTCGAACACTCAGGGGTCGACTCGATACTGTACATGGGCAAAGTGAGGTCTGGGGATCGAACTCTAGGGCCCGCATCCGTGACTGCAGAAAGGTGAAAACCGTTTCACTCCCGCCGGCCTAAATTTGAGGTCCTCCGAGAATATTTCAGTCTAAGGCAGGACCCTTACCCTTCTTATCTCTTTTGTAGGCTTGTACTATATCGGGAGCTGTCTCTATAAGTTTTGTTCGCGTGAACCAGTGGTCGTCTTCTGGCTCTTGATAGGCAAATCTGACTTTGTATTGCTTCTGGGGACGAACTCTACCTCCCGTCCTGAAGACATCCTCACCTACTATTCCTCCAATGTCATATCTTCCGTCCATATCTGGAGGAATCATAGATCTGCGTGATGGAAACTGTTGACTTGTAACGCAAGGTAACAGTTTTGACGCATGGAACACTGGGTAGGTGTGGAGGTGTGCTGGAATCTCATTAGTATAGGACGGTCTATCCTCGCCACCCTTGACTTCCAGAACTGGCCACGGTCTTCTATACGCAGGTAACAACTTCTGCGAAATGTTCTCCTCAGCAGCAAACTCTTTTGAATTGACCCAGACTAAGTCGTCTACTGGGTCAAGTCGTCTACTTGAAACGGTGAGGGGCGATGGTGCTTGTTAGCTTGCTCTATTATTCTGTGCTGGGCTTTCCCGAGGTTGTCAACAACGGTAGCTATCTCTTTCTCGTGCTGTATCGCAAACTCTCGTGTACCAGGCGGTAGCCTCTGAATCTGATTGCAGTTAAATCCCTCGAACGGTCTGCGCAGTCTGAAGGACTTGTGCAATTCGGTTGGAGTGCGACACGTAGATAAGTGCACGCTGTTATTGTAGGCACTGGCTACCTTTGGGAGCATGTCATCCCAGTTGATCTGATCGGGCCTAATGTACATTCTAAAAAGTTGTTGTAGGAGCTTGTTCATCTGTTCAGTTTGGCCGTTAGTCTCAGGATGGCGACCAGATGACCTCAGCAACTTTGAGCCATAAACTTTCATCACCTCCTGCCAGCTCGGACTGGTGAATCTGGTATCCTTGTCACTAACTATGGACAGCGGTATACCATGCTCATTGACCCAATGGTAAGAAAACTTTTGAACTACTAAGTATGTGCTTGCCTCTGCAGGCAAAGGAGCAAAAACTGCATACTTGCTAAATCTATCTACTATGACCATGACTTGACTTTTGCTATGCCTACTCTTGACCTGAGTATCCATAAAGTCGATGGACACAGAATCTCCGGGTCTGTCAGGAATAGGCAAGGGTCTGAGAAGACCAAAAGGAGCTCGCGTAGTAGTCTTGTTTCGCTGACAGACTTTACAACTGCGGACATACTCTATGCAGTCGGCCTTCATACCAGGCCAAATGTACGCGCACATGAGGTTGGCTAGTGTCTTTTGCCAGCCAAAGTGTCCCTCTGTATCATGGCATTCCCCTAAGATCAAACTACGGATCTCTTCACTGTTGGGAACGAACAAGCGGTCAACTACATTAGTCTTCTCGAATAATAAGCCATCAGTAGTGCGGTAGTTTGGCTCAGACTCTGGGGCCTTCCTAACTCTCTTAAGGAGATCATTATAGATAGGGTCCTGTGCATATGCCTCTTTAAATTTCTGCTGCAGGTCTCTCTCTATATCTAGATAATGAACTACTGCCCCAAAGTAATCAGCTCTTCTGCTTTGAGCATCCGCTACTACATTGTACTTTCCTTTAACTGACTTCAGTTCAAAGTTGTATTGGTTTAGCTCTGCGGCCCACCTAGTAACCTTAGGTGTCATCTTGGCCTGAGTCTTCAGCCACCTTAGAGTCTCGTGGTCTGAATAAACTTTTAAGTGCCTCCCAAGCAAGTAGTGCTTCTAGTGTTCTAGTGCTTGCCTGAGAGCGTAGAATTCCCTCTCATAAGTGGATGTCGCCACCTTTTCTGAAGGCATCCTGGCGAACATGAACTCTACGGGCCTATATCCATTGCCATTGTCTTGCTGTAGAACAACACCTTTGCCATACTGACGCGCGTCAGTGGTAACAACGAAAGGCAGGGACAGATCGACTACCTTAAGGACAGGATATTCTATCAGGGCCCGCTTTAATCTCTTCAGGGCAGCTATACAGTCCTTGTCCCACTTCCAGATTGCCTCTTTCTTTAGTAACCTGCGAAGGGGTGCAGCGATGGTGGAGAAGTTCCTAACGAACTTCCTATAATAATTAGCTAGGCCTAAGAACGACCGCAACTCTGTCAATGTGCGGGGCGTTGGACAGTCTCTAATCGCTGCAATCTTACTATCTTCAGGTCTAACGCCATCTCCGTCTAAGACGTGGCCCAAGTACAATACTTGTGTCTTGGCCCATTCACACTTCTTTGCGTTGATCTTGAAGTTTGCTTCTCTAAGCTTCTCCAAGGCCTGCATTAGATGGTTGTCATGCTCCTGGAGGGTCTTACTGAACACTAGGATATCATCTAGATATAATACAACAAATCTATCTAGCCACAGCCTAAACAAATCGTTCATACAGCGTTGGAAAGTCGTTGGCGCATTGGTTAATCCAAAGGGCATAACTATAAACTCATAATGCCCATACCTAGTCCGGAATGCTGTCTTATACTGATCATCAGGGTGAACCTCTATCTGATGATAGCCGGACTTTAAATCTATCTTCGAAAAATACTTGCAGCCCTGCACCCGGTCTAACAAATCGTCTATACGGGGCAATGGTTTTGCATTCTTCACTGTGATAGCATTCAGACCCCTATAGTCTATACACATTCTAAGCTCTCCCTCTTTCTTGGGGACAAAGAGAACAGGTGCTCCGAATGGGGACAAACTGGGCCTAATTTAACCCTTCTCAAGGAGCTCGTCCAACTGCTTACGTAGCTCCTCTAACTTCATGGGGGACATTCTGTAAATTGCTCCCTTAGGAGCCCTACTCCCAGGCTCTATCTCTATGCGATGCTGGATCGGCCGCGACACTACTCCTGTAGGTGGCTTAACTAGATCTGTATATTCTTCCAGCAGCTTGGCAATAGTAGGGTCTATGGGTGTCTCTTCCTTAGGCTCAGTGACTGGCCTCACGTAGGCTACAAAAACCTGCTCTTCTAACTGCTCCTTCTTTACTAATCGCGCGAACGCGGGAGCACTGAGGCAGCAATGTGCCAGGGTGTTGTCTACTCCAAACACATGGAACAGGCTTAACTTCACTTGTGGGACTAGGGAGCCTACACTCGTGCTCTCTCAAATGGAGTGTGGCCCCTGCTGCCTCTCCCCAGTCCATTCTTAGGACTATGTCAAAAGGAAGGTTGTCTTTTACGAGGAGAGTCAGGGAATGGAGAACTTTCTCCACCTTCCCATCTTTTTCCAAACACATGAAACAAGCGAGCCCTCTTAACTTCACTTGTGGGACTAAGGAGCCTACACTCGTGCTCTCTCAAATGGAGTGTGGCCCCTGCTGCCTCTTCCCAGTCCATTCGTAGGACTATGTCAAAAGGAAGGTTGTCTTCTATGAGGAGAGTTAGGGAATGGAGAACTTTTTCCACCTTCCCATCTTTCTCTAGGTGAAAGTACGCCTGGACTCCCTCGACGTAATCCTCGACTCACATAGTGCGATTGTCTGCGAGGATATTAACTATAGGGTATGCTAACTTTTGGACTTTCAGATTCAGCTTCAGCTTCTGCAGCGCTTTCCTACTGATGTAGATGCGGGTGGCCCCACTGTCTATAAGGGCCCCTACTCTACCTCTAAAAATCTCTACGTCTACTAACACTAGTTGTCCTTTTGCATCCTTTTTCATCTTGGCCCAGGCAGGCATCCTCTCCTTCAATTCCTCTGCCACGCCTGTGAGGGAAGTGCCTAGAGAGACCCTAACGCAAGCGGTCTCTGGACAGCTTTCTAGATACAGGCCAGCAACCTCTGCCATAGACACATGTGGGTTGGGAGTTTTTATGTGGTGCGCGCACTCTTCTCCACATGTTCTAGAGGTAAGGGCAGTTGCAACCCCTACCGACGGCTGCCTTTTGCTGCCTGTGCAGCATAACGGGCCTCTCTATACTTAGGGCAGTATTGAATAATGTGCCCAGGATCACCGCAATAAATGCACTGCTTTTGGTCTGTTCTCCTCTGCCACACTGACTGTTCGAGACCCAGATCTTCCCAGGTGTTACATGCTGCGCCTGCACACGAGGGCCATTTTCCAGGCCCTGCGTCCCTCAGGCTAAAAGCCTGAAATTCAGGCTTAAAGCCTGAAAACCAGGGCCTACAGGCCCCGTGACTGTTTAGCCCGAAAGCCTGAAACAGGGGCCTACAGTCCCTATGTCGTTTCAGACTAAAAATGGCAACAGCCTTTTTAGCCTGAAACGAAGGGCCATTTTCGGTCGTTCATCAGAACGACCGGCCCTGAAACTCAGGCACCGAACCAGGGTTTCGGGAACAGGCTATTCTTAGCCTGTTCCCACGCCAGCCTCAAGCAGTTGCTGCAACGCCAGCCCCTGGCACACTTCGGCATTGGCAAGAGCAGCCTCCTCGGCCTGGCTCGCGCTTCAGGCAGTCAGGAGGCAGGCCGAGGTAGTACATAGGGACTTCCCATGCACTTCACGGGTAGGCAGGAGGCAGTTGTAGTCTTCAGGATTTGGCAACAGCACTCTGGAGGGAGCGCTGCAGGGTAGTGGTAGCGTTAGCTTTTAGTCTTCAGCGTTGGGCGCTGTAGGTAGCTGTATTCTCCAGCGCTGGGCGCCATAGCTAGGATAGCACTAGAGAGAGAGAGAGAGAGAGAGAGAGAGAGAGAGATTGGGCGGAGGCCAGAGGTACTTACCTGCAGCGTCGTTGCTCCAGCTTCGTCTTCGAGGTACCTGCCGCACAGCGCCAACATCACAGGTTAGTATCTGGCTCGTAACAGAGAGAGATAGAGAGAGTTCTTCTTCTTCCTCTTCTCAGTCCACCATCTCCTTCTCCCCCGCTCACCATCTGACTTCACTGCATCTGCAGACTACGAGAGAAGAGAGACAGAGCTTGGTGACATCGGATCCAGACTCGACTTTTGGACTTCAGACATTGCAACGGGGGATTATTTGGGACTTGTGACWAAGACTTGGTGTTGACGACATTCCCATCTCTCTCCCTCCTTTCGCCTGATTCCGTCCTCTTCGTCTGTGTATGTCTGGACCTGCCGCTTTCTTCCTGTGTACAACGCCAGGCTCCTTGACACCTGGTGATGGATACGATGTATGTTTGGTCTACGTTCAAACATTGGTTGGGCTAGTCGTGATACTACGTGAATGAGGTC
The DNA here is from genome assembly GCA_003427395.1 of Chara braunii. NCBI lineage: Eukaryota > Viridiplantae > Streptophyta > Charophyceae > Charales > Characeae > Chara > Chara braunii. The sequence continues at coordinate 2,328,838 of BFEA01000005.1, read as the reverse complement.
AATCCGGTCAGGTCAGGACTTGTATCAAAATCTTCCACTGCGCTATTCAGCATCATTTGTATGTATCACGATGCACATTGCTTGTTGAGATTCTACTTGCACTGCATTGTCCATTCTGTCCTTTTTATCACATTGCGGATCCTCGGTTTGTATGTACATCGCCCAACCGGGTACGTTATAGTAGGTATCGGAGCACCGCACGTGAATCAGGACAACCTGATCTGACACGTGTGCGGGGACTAAATAGCTGATTAGTCTTTATTGATTGATTAGAGCACATTAGTTAGACACCAAAATCACGATTTTGACCTTACTACCGAAAATCAATTTTTTTTCTTTTCTTGGATCTTTCTTTTTTCTTGCTATTCTGTTGTGGAAAATTGCAATAGCGCAACATCTGAAATCTCCATTTTCGTTTTTCTTCTGAAAATTCGAAATTTCGTTGTTAAAAACTCCGGAATATTCTTCTTTGAAAAAATTTGATTTCCTGTTGCATTTTCCGTTACTTAGAAATTCGGAATATCCTTTGTTTTGAAATTTGTTTTTTTGAAAACGTTCGAAATTCGTTTTTCTGAAAACGATATGGAAAATCCCTCCTGCGGGTATTATTTTTCGAACTGCGAATATTCTCGTTTGAGAAAATCCGAATACTTGTCATTTCTTTTCGAAAATTTTTTTTCCTGCAGTTCTAGGATTTTGTTAGTCAGTTCTATAAATCAGTGGCAATCTGAAGTCGAAATTTTTCTTCTCTCATTGATTATTTCGAACTTCAAGGGAGATTGGGAGACCTACTGAACTTGCAAAAGTCGGGATTTTTATTTCTCTCGAATTTTTTTTTGCAAAGTTCAAACTTTTTTTTTTTGATTAGTGGCTCCTTATCTCGACGATTCTTCCCACCCACCCCACCCACCTATGTTGTTGCCCCCTCTGGCCTTACCTTCTCTACCTATCTTCGGGTACCCCCTGCGACGACATTGGTGAGTTGCCACGTCAGCAGGCCACGTCAGCAGACTACGTCAGCAGGACACGCCAACAGGTCACGCCAGCAGGCCACGCCAGCAGGACACGTTAGTAGGACATGTCAGCCGACAGAGCAGGAAATACCACATCAGAAGCCCCCGACCTGGTATATGCTGTTGCGGTCACAAACAACCATCATGGACCAGAGGCCCGGTGAAGCAGACGAGGCCTATCTTGCCCGGATGCTGGCTTGGAGTACCGAGACAAAGAAATGGGCAGATGACGCAGCAGCAGCAGTGAAGAAGAAGGCAGAGGATGCCGAGCAGGCACGTCTGCTGGCACTTGAACAACAGCGCCAGCATGACGAGGCAGCAACAAGGGCTGCCGATGAAGAAAGAAACCAACGTCGTGAGAAGATATTTAGCGGAGAGCAGACCTCCGATGCAGGCTCTTCCAATACCTCCGATCGCCTCGAAGCATTGGAGATGCACGCCGGCTCCCTCCAGGACGGCGCACAGTTATAGCAGACCGCGACGCAACAGTTGCAGCAGCGGATCTGTACCACTGCCAATACCTCGAGTTCGGAGCTGCGCGAGACAGATCCAAAGTTTGACGGGCAGGAGATCTTCTGCGACTCAATCAAGACAGATTCGATTCCATGGATCCGCAAGTTCGAGCTCACGCTGCAGCTCCACAACGTCAAAGAACACAAGCACCACGCATACTTGTACTCTCGCTCAGGGGCCTCGTGCCAGGCTTTGTTGGACAATCTCTTGTCCAAGTACGGAGTGGTAGCTGCCGACTTGCACACCAAGATCAGTTGGGATGATCTAAAGGCGGCATGGCACAAGCGGTTCCAAGTAGAGCCGCCGGAGATCAAGGCAATGGACAAGCTAATGGGCTTCGGACAAGGCACGCTGCCAAGTACCGACTGGATCGTCGAGTACCAACGCTTGACGTCAGTCCCTGACATCTAGATGGGCTTCAAAGCCATCCGCCACTGCTTTATCTCAAGGTCATGTCCGATATTAAGCAATGCCCTGACTCATGTCGAGGACACCTTGACGACAACGGCAGAACTTTTTGACAAGGCCGCGCAGATCATCATTACGAACAAGGAGGCTAAGAACCTCCGTTCGTCTGCGTCAGGCCCGAGCAGGGACCAGCATCGGCCAAGAGTGGTCGTGGTCGCAGCGGCAACGCCGTTTGACCAAACCAGCGAGGTTGTGTCTGCCAGTGAAGGGGAAATACTCGCAGCCGCCCTGGAAGGTGGCCGCCCCGGCAGAGGCCGAGGACGCGGCAAGACGAAGACACACACCGCATCTAGCCCCGGGCCCGGTGCATCAGCTCCAGCAGCCCCATGGACCCAATACGGCATCTTCGAGCTAGCATTTAAGGCGCGCACGAGATTCCACTATTGCCTATGGTGCAACAGTGATCTGCATCAGACACTGGTCTGCCCATTGAAAGGCAAGGGCAAACAGGGAAACTGAGCACCGCCGAGAGTGACTCGACAACACTCTCGACGCCTCCGGAACCGGTTTCTTCGCGAGTAACTGGCCTTCATTCCGAGGCGCACGCGGAAGTCGATTGTCCTCCTCTTCTACTTTCTTTTGAGGACTATGCTGCCCGGCTCGTTCCTACGCTGGGTACTCAAGCTCAAGGACAAGAAGTGTGTGCGTTTCTTCTCCGTCAGACAGCGGCGACATATCGTCTTCAAGTGGTGCTTCACGGGAATCGACGAGCGAGTTCAACATAGAGGTATTGGACCCTCTCACGTCTGTGGACTTTGCATGGCTTCCTCTCCTGTCCACGGGCCGCTTGCCGGGACCACAATGCGCAGCACTACGCGCTCATCTCCACACTTATCCTTCTATGCACCACCAACTTCGCCGACGGGAGACGAAGTCGCGGTGGGGGACATCCTGGTGTATACTACCAAGGTGGCCCGCGAGTTTCGCACGCAGCCGTACGATAACAACAACGCACCCCTCATGTATGTCTGCATCCAGGTTGGGCAAGCGTCCTGCAGCACTTTGCTGGATAGCGGCGCGTCTCGCAATTTCATGAGCCAATCCTTTATGCAAAGGGCTGCCCTTGGCGCACCAGTTCGGAGGAAGGCAAACTCGACGGCGATCAAGTTGGCGGATGGGAAAATGCAACAACTTCTCGACCGATACATCGAGGCCATACCGGTTTATTTCGCACCTCATGCATGCGAACCGGTGACATTCGATATTCTCGACACGGACTTCGACATCATTCTGGAAATGCCTTGGCTTGCAAGTGCGGATCACACGGTCAACTTCCACCGGCGGACTCTTAGCGTTCGCAACACCTTCGGCGTGGAAGTGGCGTGTACTATTCCTCTACCGCACCCTTCAATCCGGTGCCAAGTGGTGATGGCCAAATCATTCAGGGCGACTTGCGCTTACGTGCAGCCCGATTAGATCGGCCTATGTTTCCTACGGACCGTCGCGGTAGCCGACGCTTCACCCACGGACTTGTCTTCGGACCCTCGGGTGGTGCGGTTGCTGGACGAGTTCGCCGACATCTTCGAGTCACCTACCGGTGTGGTGCCGGATCGGCCGATCTCTCACGAGATCATTCTCGAGGTCGGTGTCGTGCCACCGAAAGGTTGCATCTATCGCGTGAGCGAGGAGGAGCTTAAGGTCCTCCGCGCACAACTCGACGATTTGTTGGCTAAGGGCTGGATCCGCCCTAGCAGCTCCCCATATGGAGCACCGGTTCTCTTCGTCCAGAAGAAGAACAAGGATCTACGATTGTGTATCGACTACCGCAAGCTCAACGTGCAAACCGTCAAGAATGCGGGGCCTCTTCCTAGCATCGACGATCTTCTTGAGCGACTAGGCGGCGCAAAGTATTTTTCTAAGTTGGATTTGAAATTGGGATATCATCAAATCTCGATCGCTACAAGTCCGCGTTCAAGATGCGGTACGGGCATTTTGAGTGGGTGGTCATGCCTTTTGGCCTCACCAACGCCCCGACGACCTTTCAAGCGGCAATGACTAATGAGTTTCGTGCAATGTTGGACCGGTTCATGCTGGTTCATTGGAGGACCATCTTGGGCATCTTCGACGAGTGTTGGAGACGGTCCGCCGCACCAAGTACAAGGCCAACTGCGACAAGTGCGAATTTGTCCGGCAAGAGCTGGAATACTTGGGCCATTTTGTCACACCGGAGGGCATCAGTCCGCTATCGGACAAGATTCAAGCCATCCAAGAGTGGCCGGAGCCTCGGAACGTCACGGATGTTCGTTCATTCCTTGGCCTTGCTGGCTACTACCAGCGTTTCATCAAAGGCTACTCGAAGACCGCGGCTCACTTGACCAAGCTTCAATGCGAGGATCGACCGTTTGACTTCGGAGAGGAGGCGCAGGAATCATTTTTGGCTCTCAAAGTCGCGCTATTGTCTACGGAGGTCTTGCGGATATACGACCCGCTTTTGCCTACGCGCGTCACTACGGATGCGTCAGGCTATGGCATTGGTGCAGTCTCGAGCAACATGATGGTGTGGACTGGCACCCGGTCGAGTATTTCAGCAAGAAAATGCCCGTCGTGCATTCCATTGACGATGCACGCAAGAAGGAGCTCCCCGCCTTCGTCCACGCGCTCAAGCGGTGGCGACACTTCCTCCTTGGTCGAGGCCAATTCCGATTGGTAACGAACAACAATCCGTTGGTCTTTTACAAGACCAAAGACACCGTCAACAGCACCATCGCTCGACGAATGGCTTTCATCGACCAGTTCGTCTTCTTCCCCGATCACATTCCCGGGAAGTCGAACCGTTTTGCGGATGCTCTTTCACGACGTCCGGATCATTGTACCGCGGTCTACTCAACCTTCGAGATCGACGATGACCTGCGGATCAACTTCATCCGCGGCTACCAAGCCGACCCCGAGTTTCGCGACAAGTACGCGAATTGCTCCTCTCCTAATCCAGCGCCTTCTCACTACCGGATCCAAGAGGGGTATTTGCTTGTCCACACGCGGGGGAAGGACCTTCTTTGCATACCGAGTGATCCTCACTTGCGTACACGGCTTCTTGGCGAGTTCCACGATGCTCCCGCCACCGGACACTTTGGAGTCAATCGCACGATTGGCCGACTTCGCCAACGATTTTGGTGGCCCGGCCTTGTCGGCGACGTCACACGCTATTGCGAGTCATGCGAGGTTTGCCGACGATGCAAATCCTGCAACCATCGTCCATTCGGCGAGTTACGACCGTTACTGGTCCCGTTGAGGCGAAGGGAAGCGATTGCTATGGACATTACCGGCCCGTTCCCCAAGCACAAGACCGGAGTGGATGGGATTCTCACGGTGGTCGATCGACTCACCAAGTTCGCCATGTTCTTGCCTTGTCGCTATCATGCCAAGGCACTGGAGTTGGTCGAGGTTCTTTACGCCGGTTGGACTCGAACCAAGGGTTATCGTCTGCGACCACGACACCCGGTTCATGTTCGATTTTTGGTTGGCGCTCATCAAGCAATGGGGCTCATCTCTCAAGCCCAGTTCAGCTCGCCACCCTCATACCGATGGCCAAACGGAGAGGGCGCACCAGACCGCACAAGTTCTCCTTTGCACTCTCATTCGTCCGGACCAGAAAGACTGGGTTGAGCGGCTGCCGGATGTCGAGTTGGCCTACAACTCTTCCATCCACCCGGCTATCAGGATATCGCCTTTCGAGTTCGAGCACGGCTCGCCGGTCACTTCACCGTTGGACACTATTACTCCACTAACGACCGAGAGCGACGACCATCTTCTTTTCTTATGTCGGATGCAAAAGCTTCTTGTCAAGGCACGCGACCAGATTGCCAAGACGTAGCAGCGCATGAGCCAGCAGGCCAATGGCCAGCGTCTTCCTTGCCCATTCCGCGCCGACCTCGTGTGGGTTTCCGCAGCAGAATTCAGCCTTGAACAAGACATCTCTCGCAAGCTCCTCCCGAAATGGATGGGGCCTTGGCCGAACGTAGCGCCCGCTGGGGACGCACCCGAGGGACCTTCCTTCACGATTCAGGTGCCCGCCACTTGCCTGTCTACCCACTCTTTCATTGCTCCAAGTTGGCTCTATACACGCCAGCGGAACATGACGATTTTCCTGGGAGGCGTTCGCAAGACCCACCCTCTATGGACGGTTTTCAGGAGGTCGGCGACATCATCTCCCAGCGACGCTACGACAACAGGCCAACCGAGTATTTGGTGCATTTTGTATATTGCACACACCGAGCTGACCGTTGGTTGACCCGTGGGGAACTTCAAGCAACAGCGCCAGATGTTCTCGCACGCTATGAACGCAAGATGCAAGGCAAGCCGGTCTCTTCGGCTCCACGCCGCGCCCGCGTCCAGGTTCCACCTTCAGATCGTCGGCTCCGCCCTCGCCTCGGCTTGACTTCATAAGGATGGGGGGGTGTTACATGTTGCGCATGCACATGAGGGCCATTTTCCAGGCCCTGCGTCCCTCAGGCTAAAAGCCTGAAATTCAGGCTTACAGCCTGAAAACCATGGTCTACAGGCCCCGTGACTGTTCAGCCCGAAAACCTGAAAACAGGGGCCTACAACAACCTTTCTAGCCTGAATCAAAGGGCCATTTTCGGTCGTTCATCATAACGACCGGCCCTGAAACTCAGGCACCGAACCAGGGTTTCGGGAACAGGCTATTCTTAGCATGTTCCCACGCCAGCCTCAAGCAGCTGCTGCAACGCCAGCCCCTGGCACACTTCGGCATTGGCAAGAGCAGCCTCCTCGGCCTGGCTCGCCCTTCAGGCAGTCAGGAGGCAGGCCGAGGTAGTACATAGGGACTTCCCATGCACTTCACGGGTAGGCAGGAGGCAGTTGTAGTCCTCAGGATTTGGCAACAACACTCTGGAGGGAGCGCTGCAGGGTAGTGGTAGCGTTAGCTTTTAGTCTTCAGCGCTGGGCGCAGTAGGTAGCTGTAGTCTCCAACGCCGGGCCCCATAGCTAGGATAGCACTAGAGAGAGAGAGAGATTGGGCGGAGGCCAGAAGTACTTCTATACCGCCATTGCTCCAGCTTCGTCTTCGAGGTACCTGCAGCACAGCGCCAACATCACAGGTTATTATCTGGCTCGTAACACAGAGAGAGAGAGAGAGAGAGAGAGAGAGAATTCTTCTTCTTCCTCTTCTCAGTCCACCATCTCCTTCTCCCCCTTTCACCATCTGACTTCACTGCATCTGCAGACTACGAGAGAAGAGAGACATTTTGGACTTCAGACATTGCTATGGGGAATTATTTGGGACTTGTGACTAAGACTTGGTGTTGACGACATTCCCATCTCTCTCTTCGTCTGATTCCCTACTCTTCGTCTGTGTATGTTTGGACTTGGCGCTTGCTTCCTGTGTACAATGCCAATTTCCTTGACACCTGGTGATGGATATGATGTATGTTTGGTCTACGTTCAAACATTGGTTGGGCTAGTCATTAGCATTTTAGCATTCTACTTCGCTATATGATACTATGTGAATGAGGTCAGTCCGGTCAGGTCAGGACTTGTATCAAAATCTTCCACTGCGCTATTTAGCACCATTTGTATGTATCACGATGCACATTACTTGTTGAGATTCTACTTGCACTGCATTGTCCATTCAATCCTTTTTATCACATTGCGGATCCTCGGTTTGTATGTACATCGCCCAACCGGGCATGTAACACCAGGGCTTGCCTTGCGGCCAACCAAGGTGCCATCCACCCCTCCTGGGAGGTGACCGACTAGAACGCAGACGGTTTTGTGGGGGACCATAACCCCTACCTTCGTCTTGGCGGTTTCCTCTGCCGCCAACCCTCTGAGCGCCCTGCCCTTGGCAACTAGAGGCCCGACCCCCTTGGCCCTGGCCTCGTCCTCTTCCTTGCAGCCACCTTCCAGTCGTGACAGCAACGTAGGTCCTCCCCTGACTCACACTACTGTTTTCCTCCTCGAGGCCCCACTCAATTTGACTGTACGGGACCTCCTCCATACCACCCTCATCTAAAGTAAGGATCAAGTGATCCTTGGCCTTAACCTGTCCCGAGATAGTACGTCCTTTCCTTTTTTTCCACTTGTCTAAGTCCTTATGCCAGAAAGTGGAGGCTGGCATGGACTGAGCCTCAAAGGCTACCACTTCCCTACTCAGTGTATCGTAGGTAATGGCAGGCTCCCTACTCCATTCGAAAAAGTGCCCTCGCAAGGACTCGGGCATAGCCCGATAGAATATTGGACCAATTCGGCCTCCGTGACCCCTGTCCTGGGATGGCGACCAACTCATCCATGACTCCTTTGAGTGCTCTCGCACTCCGCCAGTGTCGTGAGTGAATAGTCTGTAGCTTATCGGAGGCTTTAATCCCCCTCGTGACATCTGCAAACCGCTCGTGGAGCAGCCTAAAGAACTCGCTTAGGGGGGTAACGATGGAGTATGCCACCATGTCATTTTCAGACTTGGCGGCCCTAGCAAGCGATCGGGCGAAGCTAGATGCTTCGTCCTTAAGGGCATGAAAGGCGATGAGGACTTGCTCCTCAGGGAGGATCTTTTGGAGGTGAACGTAAGAATTAACGTTCGCCTCCCAGTTATCATAATTCTCTTCCTTCTTCCCACTCTAGGAATAAGGAAACGTAACCTTAACCGGTTCCCTACATGGGTGAGCTTCCTCCTCTTTGGGAGCGACTAACTTAACTCCCTCAATCACGCCTTTGTAAAATCTTTGCATGTTAGTCAGTCGGGCTTGCATTTCAGAGCCCATGCGCATCATCATGTCATGCGCAAATCTCTAAAGCCTATGTGCATGGACTGCAAAGCTATATCGTGGCCCCTTAAATAGTTCATTTGCTCTTGTTGGGCCTGAATCATCACTTCTAGGCTCTTGAATATGATCTCCACTTTGTTCTTGAGATCCGCTTGCACGGCGAAATGTGCATGCTGTTCCCTCGTGGCGGCCAACTCCTTCTCCAATTCGGTCGCCACCTCTATGTGTCTCCTTCTCTGTCGTCTAAGGCGCAACTTCCACTCCATCCTCTTTTCCTCCTCCAAGGCCTGCCGCTGCAAAGGATCCTGAACTGCCTGGATCTCAGCAGTTGTCGCGTCTCTCTCGTCCTAGGGAAATACATCATGGTTTCTTCATCTTCTCCCAGGGATATATTTGTTACCCACTCACTCACCATCTTCTCCAACTTCTCCTCTTCTGTCGTGCCACTTGACTCTCCTTCCCCTGTCCTCCTAACATTCCTCTGCAAAGGAATTTCTTCTTCTTCTTCTTCTTCTGCTTCTGCTTCTACTTCCTTCAGCTTTTCTTCCTCCTCTTTCTTTAATCTCTCCATCTCCTCTTCCAACTTCTTCTTCTTTGCCGCCTTCTCCTCCAACAAGGCTTGCTTCTTCGCCTGCTTTAACAACTCTTTCTTCTCTCTTCTCTCTTTCAGTATGGCGGCGGCTTGCTCTTCCTGCTCCTTAGGTGGTGCTCGTACCACCACGCGTGTCAACCATGGTGACAGGTGCACAACTGAGTTTCAGTTTTCACTCCGGTTCAGGACCCTGTCAACTAGGGTCCCTAGGCTGGACCTAAAACTTAAGGCTGTCACTACAGGAGGTATTTAAGCAGATCCCCCGTAACTCCTCAGGAATTATTTAACGTCGCAAACAGGACGACGTGATCAGCAAGTCCTCTCAAGACTTAGACAGCCTGTTGTGCACCCTAGGACGACGTGATCAGCAAGTCCTCTCAAGACTTAGACAGCCCGTTGTGCAGCCCACAACTCGGATCTTGGGCCTACCGTGCCACACCGAGCAGCCCGCCGGTCAGTACCGGTCCTTGGGAGGGTTCGTGTCCTCCGGGTCAGTCGAGTCGTCAGACACGGCCTTTAGCCCTATTCAGCCAGTGTGGGTTTGGTCAACAAGGCTCTATCCTTCATACACAGAGTTCCTAGCACCTGGACATAAGAGACTCAATGCAGAAAGAAGAGACAGACAGACTCAGCAAGTACCAACGGGTGAGTGCACATCCATAGGGCGAGGGAATAGGCTAAGGGCTTGGCGAGATTATACCAACTCCAGCTTGGTCAATTTCGTGGTCAACAGCCCCGGTCAATGCTGGTCAACGCTTGGTCAACTCGTCGGTCAACTCCTTGGTCAACGCCAGTTGACTTGCCGGTCAACTCTCCGGTCAAAGTCTGGGTCAACGTTGGTCAACACCTTGGACAACCCTTAACTCGGCTATGGCTGCCGGCCTCCTTTCTTCCTTGCCACCTTCTTTATCTTCCCTCTCCTTCCTTCCTCCTGTCTCCTTTTTCTCACTTCACCTCGGCTATGGCTTCATTAATCTTTGTCGTCCCTCCTTCCTTCTCCCTAACTGTGACTTCTCCTCCTTCGTCTCTCCTCCCTTCTCCTTCGCTTCACCTTTCTCTCTCCTTCGTTGCAACCCTGTGTTACATCTTCGACGCCACACGGGTCCTACCGGACCCGACTTAGGGCCAAGGGGACACAGTAGGGCCTAAAGGCCTGGACTTGGGGTACAGCAGGCCGTAAAGGCCACATTTCGGACCAGACCTGACGGGCAGGCCCAAACGACATTACCGTTTGGGCCTGGCGGCGCTCTTGAGGCTGCCGCCTGCCGGTCTGATCTGAACCATCGATCTTGACGGTTCAGGTCACGGCCAGGGCTCGCAGCACTGAGGTCGGCCTTTGCCCTACCGGTACTTAGAGACCGGCCGGTCTCACTTGGACTATCGAGCGACTGGACCGCTGAGTGAGCGCCAGTCCGTTTCGGTTCAGAGGAGCATTAGCGCTGCGCTGTTCTTAGCGCAGCTCAGAGGTATCGCAGCAGCAGCCGCGAGCGAGGAGCTAGGCAGCATCCTATCGGCAGCTCGGCGGCCATCGCGGACTTCGACCTGCAGTCGGTTGCAGCGAGCCAGGTACTCGGAGGCGAGGATCTTTTCTCCTCCCTCCACAGTCACTGGCTACCCTCCTCCTCAGCTCTTCCTCCTCCTCTGGCATCTCTCCTTCTTCTTCTTCTTCTTCAGACTTCTTCTTCTTCTTCAGATTGGAGACTTGATACTAGTTGGACAGAGATCAGTGTTGGACTTCGGTGGTAAGAGGCTGTGATACTTACCGGATTCGAGACTTGGAGATTGTTGGGGTTGATACTCGGCAGCATCACAGATTGGACACCAGTTACATTAGGACTCTGTACCTCCGACATTGGTGTCTTATTGTCCACGACATTTTGATCTTGTTCGATGACATTTTAGACTACCATATCGGTGACCTACTGGATTCTATCTCGGTGACATCTGGCGCTGCCTACATCTCCCACCTCCTTTGTCTCTCCTCCCACCTTTCATCTGTGTATGGTTGTACGGGGCCTGAGCATCGTCCATGATTGGCTCAGACCTCGCCATCTCATGATTGCTTGTGTGTTGAGTGATATCTGTACGAGTTCAGTCTATGTGAGTCAGTCCATTTATCAGACTTCCGCTGCATACATGCTCATCCTATATTGGTTTATTGGTTGATCTTTGGTTCTGCCCATACTTGTTGAAGTAATCATGAGTATGCAACACCCTGTGTCCGAGCTCCGCGGCTATGGCCGCTTTTCTCCTTTGGACCGCACAACAATCTTGTATCGTTCCTCTCTCTCTCTCTCTCTCTCTCTCTCTCTCTCTCTCTCTCTCTCTCTCTCTCTCTCTCTCTCTCT
>BFEA01000005.1:2277475-2316956 GCA_003427395.1 Chara braunii | reverse complement strand
TCTCTCTCTCTCTTCATCGTTGTCTTCTGTGCAGGTACACGGCACCTCACTCCGCAACAGAGCTATGGCGGATTCTTCTTGCTTCGGTGCACCTCAGCTATGGCGCCCACTGGCGCACGTCTTCTTCCCTGCTGGCAACGGCGAGGGCGCGTGGGGTAACGGGAACCAGCTCTGATACCAATGCAATCAGACTCGCTTTCACTTCCACTTCACATACATACGCAAACAGGTGACGAGTCACACTGGCGCAGGGCGCCCACTCAGAGCTCAGAGATATGGACAACAAGAACACAGTTTAGATGCAAGTTCACTTCAATAGGCTATGGCGCAACAGCGCCTCGACATCCAACTCTCGTCTCCACATTCAACACCACTGTTCTCACGCCCTCAACTCTCCTCAACTCTTGATCACACTGAATACACCCACACACACACTCAGATTCTATCTCCCTCCTACAGTGGCTATGGCCGCAGTAACACTACTGGCTATGGCTACACTCTCTCTTCAGCGCACTTCGACTTCAGGCAACCTGCAGACCACCTTCGCACAAGACGCTGTAGCAGCGCTTCCGCATGGCTTACGCAGCGAATCAATGAATGGCTGGGGCGCTGCCTCTTGATTTATACTTCTGTAACTCGTCGGTCTGCCCCTTTTCCAGCCCCTTGGTGTACACAGTCCCACACGGTACTTGCTTGACTGGACCCTGACTGACTGGGACCGGTACCGCCGACTGCATGGGTTTGCACTGGCAACTCGATGCAGTCGCACTGCCAACGTAGTGCCGTTGGGCTCACCACTTGCCCACTTGCCTCTGACTAAAACGTGAGACACTTCGAAAGGCCACTTCCGGACCTTCCGGAAGTCTGTGGATTTGGCGTTTCGGGAACTGTAGCAGCTACGACCTTGACCTTTCAGGACTGTAGCAGCTACGACCTTTTCCTTTCAAAGCATCTACAGCCACGACCTCTACAGAGCTGTGACTCCTAATCGACAGACCTACAGATCAAACCCCTACCGCTACACAGGCCTACGACAGACGACAAACAGCTACCAAAACACAGATCACGGGTTCAAACACTCAGGGGTCCACTTGATGCTGTACATGGGCAAAGTGAGGTCTGGGGATTGAACTCTAGGGCCCGCATCCGTGACTGCAGAAATGTGAAAACCGTTTCAATTGATGTAGACCTGAAGTAATCGCGCATTAGATGTATTGTTCTCACTGTGGATTTTATGGGATATGCAGAAATAAGTTTGCAGCCTGATGAACTCGGGTAAATTATAATTCTGAAATACCTGAGGCTGGTCAGTTGATGATGATACCTCAAGGCCGTCGCCCTTTTTGAAAAAAGGCTAATCAACTGTTATTATTGTGTGACTTGTTGCAGGACGATGAATGGAGACAAGCAATCACTGCTGCAGCGTCTGGGTGTATGGCAGCCCTCTCTGTGGAGAGATATTTGACGAGAACCAACTTGTTGGTAGAGTTCCATCAGGTTCGTTCATGTCTGTTTCCGCTGACGCTTGTTTAACCACTTTGCGACCGTGACAGTCACTTACTTTTAACTCTCTTGAGCTGCTGTAGACTCTGATTTAACGTGAGTCGAGTGCTTCTTATCGTCTTCTCTCTGCGTTAGGTTGCAATTTAGCATCTCACTTGGAATCCCTACTCGGCTGCTAAGGGTACACCCTTCTCGAATGAAATGCTATCAAATATGAGTGAAGCTAACTGCATAGGATCCTGCTGGTTGGGCCAAAGGGTACTGGCACCGCTTGAGAGAAAGCAGTATGTCGCCACCTTATGCCACTTCTAGGAAATCCTGCAATGTCAGAGAAGAGCACTGTAGTGTTGCTCTCACTGTTTGGTGGCCAAAAACTCGCTGCACAATTGTGATCAAATGCCCTCCAGTTGTCAGCAGATTGCGTAAGTCCTTGCCTTTGTGTTTGTGCCCTTGTTCCTCTCTTGTGGGCCATGTTTTGGGTTTTCATTGGGTTTCAGAATTGTCTTCTGATGGGTGGTTTCGGTGCTTCCTCCTTTGGTACCCCTGTGCGATAGGCAGTAAAGCAACTTCACTGCTTGAAGATGATATTGTCACAAGTGGCTGTGAGCATTTCTCAGTACCATGTTTACCCGAATAATACTCTCGGTCATTATCATGGTAACCGCCCGGACGTCCGGACCGGGTTCCAGACAGTCCGGTGTCCGGTGTCCAGTGTCTGGTGTCCGGTCCCCATGTCCGGATGGAGGCCCCTGGGGCAAAAATCAAAACAAAAAATGGGGCGGCCCAGGACGTTTGTCGGGTCCTAGCCGCCCCTCAAAAAATAACGGGGTGATTTTTAAGTGTCATTTCACCCCACCTTTCATGGCCTAGAGGTCCAGACACAAGACACTGCAGGTTTTGAGGTGGCGGGTTTCGCGCAGGCCGGAGCAATTTCAAAGCGACCGTTTTGACGTGGCGCCTGCCGCTGCTGCCCGTTGGGGAGAGAGAGAGAGAGAGAGAGAGAGAGAGAGAGCACTGACAGTGCTGCCAGTCTGAAGACTCTGACGTTCTGAATTGAACTGCAAAGTTTGAACTTTGAAGTTATATGTGAAGATATGAACTTGAATTACTAAATCCAAAGTTCAGAGTTCAAAGTTAATCATACTTTTTTCAAAAACAAATTCTCTGTTTCTTTAGTCTTGTGCCTGCTTTGCACTGTTTGCAACTCTGCATGTCTGCTAGTTAAATGTGCAAGTTGATTTGCTTCAAGACACGTGCTCTGCTGCCTGAACTACAGAGTGCAAAGCAGGTAAGTGCCTGCCAACACCCCCACCCAACCCCACCCCACCCCTGTTTTTTTTGTTTTCTGTTTTCTGTTTTTTTTTTTTTTTTTTTTTTTTGGGTTTTTGGATTCGACGAAGCCTCAAATTTTTAGAACTCCAAAGGTGGAAGGGGGGGAAGTAGCTGTCAAGAGGATTTTGACGAAGTCTCAATTTCTGTTTTCTGTTTTTTTTTTTTTTTTTTTTTTTTGGGTCCGGACATTTTTGCACCCTGGGGACCGGTCTGGACTGTCCGGTGTCCGGTGATGTCCGGATCACCGGGCAGTCCGGACCAGTCCAGACACTGGTCTGGAAGACAGTCCGGAAGTGTCCGGTGTCCGGGTCCGGGGTTACCATGGTCATTATAGCTGTATTTTGGTGAAACTTTCAGTCTAGATACCACTATAATGACTGGGCGTTCTATTCAGGTGAAGATGGTAGGGGCAGCTGATTGGTCTATGGTTAAAACCCCTTTACTAGGTCAACTGTAATGGTTAAGACCTGTTTTAACCCAAGGCTTGTCGAGCTATGGTTAAGACCCATTATTAACTCGGTCCTGATTAGCAGGTTGACCCCGACAAGAACGTAGACAGTTGCTGCTAGGAGATGACATTTACAGATGTGACGATGGTAGGGGCAGCTGATTGGTCTATGTTAAAAACCCCTTTACAGGGTCAAGCTGTAAATGGTTATAGCCTGTTTTATCCTGCGCTTAAGGCCTCTTGACCTATAGACGTAATTTACAGGTTGACTTTGACAAGAATGCTGCTAGGAGAATTATTCTGCTGAGGTTTGGAAATGTACCTGGATGTGTAGATGGGCAGTTGCATGGTCTGCAGCTTGCCACGGGAATACATAGGTGGTTACTAACTTTACTCTGACCGTGCTAATTGTGCTCTTTCCGACAGATGCGGCCTATTAATGGATGCCCTTCATCCCTTGTTATTTTGCAGGATTGCAGTGTTTCATTTCACCTGGCATTTTGTAAGGCAAGGTGCAACTGACACTCTGCGTTTTCCGTTTGTCAACTGTTTCTGCGGTTTTGTAACTGGTGGAAAATGTCAACTTACAGAAAGAGGAACAAGTGGTGAAGAAGGAGCTATCCCCGCAAGATGTTGAAATGGGATTCGACATCACTGCCACAAAGCACAAAGGACAGGTGAGTTTGTGTGGTAACGATGATACCGCTGTAGCAGTCGAGTCTCCTGACCGCTGGATTCCCCCAAGTCTTCTGAATGTGAAAGCATTCAAAACAACCATTGATGTTACTGTAGTGAAGCGTGTACAATGATGCCAGTATTTGTTCTTTGTGGCAACAGTTTTATGAGAAAGGGTTTTAACTTTTAACTTCAAACTTCAACTTTTGCGAGGATTTTACCCTTCGGTATACCTGCATAAGGCTCCTGCAGCAGACGCGTGCCCACCCTAACTGAAGGCGGCCCCCTGAATCTCAATGAGCCCTGAATTCGTCAACTTTTGCAAATCTTGGTGGGTGCCAGACAGTTGCCACGTGAGTTGGTTACATCCGCCTTAACTCGTGAGAATCTGAAATATTCGTGAGCTTTCAGTCCCTTCCAGCAACGTGATGAAAGCAGGGAACACCACACGTTTGTGCCTGGGTGGTTGGGCACGTGTAACCAATTCGGTCCCAGGCCACTGTCTGAACGGGCCTGGGCGCAGACACTTTGGCCCAACATGAATCTACTTGGCACACGTGACGTTGGGCTGGGCTGCAAACGGGCCAGGCCACTTGCATGTAGCAAAGAGCGTGGCACAAGGAGATGTATTCGGGCACTTGTGCAGGCGGCAGCGTTGCTGGGGCAATTGCTCGCGGGCTGTTGCGCTAGCGCTAGTGTCGAGACGCGCACATGCGTTGGTGGAAGGAGGGCGCTGCAAGCTGGCAGCGCCGTAGCCTAGCCCCCATAGCCGGGCTTGGGCTTGGACGAGGTCGGTGGGGGTAAGGCGGTGGTCTTCGGGTTGGGAAAGACGTGGGTGAAGAAGACAAGGGGGAGAGAGAGAGAAAAAGATGAGGGATACAATGTGAGAGCACATATCTGGTCTTGGCGATGGTCTGCATGGTTGACGTCTGCATTTACTTCGGTCGTTGCTGCCAACAGCAACTGGTTGCTTCATCACTTTGTAGTATAGGATAGAGTAGCTGTGTGATCGTAGTCTGGGCGCTGAGCGCCAATAAGAGGGGGAGCTTCGTTCACATTTGTGGTGGTGGCGAGAGTATGCATTTATTGACAATTGAGATCGGTGCTTTGGTTCTCTTTTCAGTTGATGTTTGTGCATCTCTGCTTTCTGGACGACATTCGACTATCTAGCTTTCATTGTGATTTTGCATTCTGGAATTCCGTCATTTCGCTATTGCTCATTGTCCTTGCACTTTTCTATACATTCGTTTTAGTTCATATCATTATAATAAATCGGAGAAGTTCGCCATCTCTGGTACAGGTTTTCTAGTATGAACATTGAATAACCTACGTCAAGACCAGCGCCAAAACAGGAAAATGTTACGATCCTGGCCAATTTCGAAGTACATATTCATCAGAAAGTACAATGTCGTCCAATAGCAAGAAGCAATGAATGAACTTGAAAGGAGAGAGGATAGATGGTTAACGGGTGCATATATTTTCAGGTCTCCTTTCCAGGCAGTTCAACCACTTTAGGTTACTACACCAATTTCAGATTGTGTGTGGATCTATACATGGGGTTGTCTGAAACCGCCTTCAGGCAGTTCAGCCACTTCAGGTTGATACAGCACTTTCAAATTGTCTACAGATCCATTGCAAATGGTGGGATGGGGGTACCTGAAACCCCTTTCAGAAGCTTTAACCACTTCAGCGGTTTCACGTCCCCACCTGAAATTCTTGAAATGACATGAAGTGGTTGAAGCTTCTGAAAGGGGTTTCAGGTACCCCATCCAACCATTTGGATGAGGGTACTTGAAACCCCTTTCAAAAGCTTTAGCCACTTCAGCGGTTTGAGGTTTCCACTTGAAATTCTTGAACTGACCTGAAGTGCCTGAAGCTTCTGAAAGGGGTTTCAGGTACCCCCATCCAACCATTTGGATGGGGGTACCTGAAACCCCTTTCAGAAGCTTCAGCCACTTCAGCGGTTTCAGGTCCCCACCTGAAATTCCTGAAATGACCTGAAGTGGTTGAAGCTTCTGAAAGGGGTTTCAGGTACCCCCATCCAACCATTTGGATGGGGGTACCTGAAACCCCATTCAGAAGCTTCGGCCACCTCAGCGATTTCAGGTCCCCACCTAAAATTCCTGAAATGACCTGAAGTGGCTGAAAAAAAAGGCAGGAAAAAAACAAACAAACATAAAACTTGTCCTTCAAACCACCCGAAACTTCTGAAATGACCTGAAGTGTCTTCAGGCCATTTCAGCGGTTTCAGACCACTTCAGAATCTATTATTCTGAAATTCCAGGTGGTCGTTAACCGCGAGTGCTCCTTAGGTGCCGATTTTTCTTGGCCGCGTGATCTGATCTCACGGTTGCCGTTTACCGTCTTTATTTGCCTTATGCCGAAATTGCTATTTAGTATTTTCTAACCCTTTGGGCTTGTCATGGCCCATTTTCCCTTAGCCTAGGCATCCTCATGCAGTCCGTTATTTCTCGGACTGCAATCATGGTCATTTTCCTAGTCCCACAGCCCCACAACTTGCCCCATACTAAAAGAAAATGAAGCGTTTAATTCTCAAGTGCATCCGGGCTCAATATTGGCTCCGGATGCACGTAAAACATGTGTTTTTCCTTCCCCATGCAGTCCGTTGCAACTCCGACTGCAATGGGGGTTAATTTCCTAGCCCCAATGCCCCACAACTAGCCCTTAACTGAAAGAAAAGAAAACGACCAACTTCCAAGTGCATTGGGCTCAATGTTGGCTCCGGATGCACCTAAAACATGTGTTTCTCCTTCCCCATGTAATCCATTGTATTTCGGTTGCATGGGACCTTAATTTTTTTTTTTTTCCTCTGCAAAATCAAGAGAAAATCAAGATCCTTTGTAGCCGCCACATCCAGAATGTATATGGTAATGGATACACCTTCCCAAGTGATCGTTTTTTGTCGTTAGTGCCCTCTTGTCTTTTTTTTTTTTTTTTTTTTTTTTTTTTTTTTCCCCTCCACTTGTAGACAGTAGGAACCTGCCAGTCCCTACTTGTGGCTATCCCTACAGACGACCAACTCACTCACTCACTCTCACTCCTTTTGTCTTATTCTCCCTCCTTTTTTTTTCTTTTTTTTTTTGCATGCGAAGTGTCAACTAACCGTTAAGGCCCTTTTCTAGGCTCTTCCTCTAGTTTTGGCCCTTTCTATGCTCAAGGGGCAGTCCGTCATTTCTCGGATTGCAACTGTGGCCTTCTCATGCCAACGAGAGTCTCCGTTTGCCTCTATTTCTTTCAAGCGGGGTGAACCCCCATACTTCGATTTTCTCCCGAAGGCCTATTTTCCACGGAGTCTCTTTAGACTCCATTTTCTTGGGGGAAGCCAATCCGAGATATTTCGGATTGCTTCCATGCCTCCCTCTACATGTTTCTTTACTTTTTATTTTCCTTTTGGCCTTCCGTCTTGCTGCCATCTCGACGACCAGAAATATTAGCACCACTAGTTTGGTCGTCGAGATCTTGATCTTGACGGTGCATCTTGTTTTAATTGTTTTCCCCTTGTGTCGCTCCACCGTTTCTCTTGAGGCCTTCTCATGTCCCCGCCACTTGTCCTGCCGGTGGTCCCGACACTTTGTCCCGCCGGTGGTCCCCGACACTTTGTCCCGTCGGTGGTCCCCGATAGTTTGTCCCGTTGGTGGTCCCCGACATATTTTGTTTTGGACACCATTATTTTTACTTAGTCCCGCGTGGCCCTAGGCACCTCTCCTCAAGGTGCCCCATGTTCCTTTGGCGTCTACCGCCTTATGGTGCCCCCTCTCGCTTGTCTTTCCTTGGTTTTCTGCGCGTCGATCTCTCCAGTCGCGGGGCCTCCAATCCGCGGCTTCTGCCAACTGTCGTGGGTGGCCCCCACGTTGGCCCCTTATTTTCTAGCGTTCCACGGTCACCGGGCCCGTCCACCTTCCGGCGGCCTTATTCTCTCGTTGTCCGCCGCATCGCATTTTGCAAGTTGACGACCCCTTGGCCTTAGTCATGCCGAATTCCAGTTGCCCATCCTGGCCTCACACTATGCCCCTATGTGCCCATGTTCTCGCGCTTACTTGCTTGCCGTCACCGGTTTTTTCCCCCTGCGGTTCTTAACCTTCCGGCGGCCTAGTCCTTTGTATTTTTTCTCTCTTGTCTCCTTACTCCAAATTTCTCTGTCGTGCACAAATCGGCTATATACAAGCTCTCGAGTGACGGGATGTCATTCGGGACCCACCGGTCTCGACAACGGCGCGTGCTCTTTTTCGACGGAGTAACCCGGACGATCGTTCTCTTCTCCTCGGCGACCTTCTTCAGCGGCAGCGACGGGGATGACAATGACGTGGCACACTCTCCTACAACGACGCTCCTCCTTCCCTCTACAGGAGTGGTGATGTGGCACCTCCTTCACGACGACGATGACCACCCCTATCGCGATGCTGACGTGGCGATGGCGACAATGACTCCAGCGAGCGGGGCAGTGGGAACCAACTCTGATACCAATGCAATCAGACTTGTCGACTTCGGCATTCAACATGCATACGAACCGATGACGATCAAGCTAGCGACTCGTGGCCACACAAAGCTCAGAGATAACCAAGCCACAAACACAACTCAAATTCAAACTTGTCTCGTTTTGCTATGATCGAACAATGCACTCGCAGTAGCTCGTTCGTACACACACCCGGGATCTCCCTTGACGTCTCGCACACACGTACACTACACACTCATACACACACATTAACACTCACTCCTACACACACTAACACCTACGCATTCTTTGACGTGGCGGCTATGGACGTCATCTTTCTCCTCCCTACTATCAAGCTCGACTATGGCCAACTTCTTCCTCTTAGCCCTCTTCTCTAGGGCACCTGCAGACGTTCGTACACAAAACACTTCAACAGCGCTTCCGCATGGCTCACAGGAAGAATAAATGTACGACTTGACGCTGCCTCTTGATTTATACTTCGGATTGTCAGAGGTCTGCCTTGGACCCTGGGCCCAGGGTGCACAATGTCCCGCATGGTACTTGCTGACTAGACAAAGTGCGACCGGGACTGGGTACTGCTGACTTGGTTAGGCTAGACTGCCCACTTGCCCACTTGCCTACGAACTGCAACCCCACACTAAGAAAGGCCACCTCCGGACCTTCCGGAAGACCGTGGACTTGACTCTTCAGTACTGTCGCAGCTACGACCTCTACCACTGCTAAGACTTCTAATCTATAGACCTACAATTCGAGACCCGACGACCACACTACCTATAGCAAGCAAATAGGCGACTTTCAAGACACAGATCGAGGGTTCAAGCTCACACAGGTCAACCGACATTGTACATGGGTGAGGGCGAGGCCCAGGGATTGAGCCCAGGGAACTGCATCTGCTACCGCAGGGGTGAAAATCGTATAAGAGAGAAGAGGGGTGAGAGGAGGGGAACGAAGGGAGGATTAGGGGGAGTTGAAGGGGGGGGGTGGGGGGCGTTCAAGGCACCGAATCGTTTTTCTTATTTTTTATTTTTTTATTTTTATGTGTGTGTGAGCGCGCACGCGCGCGAGAGAGAGAGAGAGAAAAGAGAGAGAGAGAGAGAGAGAGAGAGAGAGAGAGAGAGAGAGAGAGAGAGAGAGAGAGAGAGAGCATCGGTTGGCTCCATCCTCGGTGCATCACCTGCCACATTTGTTTTTGCGAGCGAAGCCGCAACTGGTCATCTAGTGTTAATCAAAGTTGTTGAGACACTGTAGGCCTAATATGTCAGGCAGGTCGACCAGGGTTGGTTGTTTTCTTTAAGGTCCGGCAAGACAGGTTCAACAGTACCGATGGTCTAACATTGGTTAAACATTGAAATATTACCAAGTTATACCCCCTGCGTACCACTTAGTTTCAACGACTCTGGAATTCCAGACCACCAATGGACCTAGGTCTGTTCCTGGTAGACCTTGGTCTCATCTCTATGTTCGTTTGTAGCCTTGGTTGATTTGATCGTTCAATTTGCCACAGAGGGGAGAAAACAGGAGGTAGGGGCAAACAAAACCGTGCAAGAACTGCAATCGCCCCTCCTTACTCTTTTGCTGTTTTTGTTTCTGAAATCGTGAGTACGATGGACTCCAAATTGCCCAACATGCTTCTTTGGCGCAAACCGGAATAGGTCCCCGGCAGCCAGGTGCATGGAAAGCGCAGCCTTTGTGTATATAGCCGGAAGTTTCCTGGGAGGGGCCGCATATTGTGTGGTTTGAACTCCCTCAATCGTTTGTTAACTCTCATTGCAAATTTGCATACCTTTGTTTTGCTGTTTGGTTCCAACGACAAATCGGAAGCAGCATGCCCATGGCAGCCTCCTTCCCTTGAGCAAAAAGTTGTTTGGGATTTGTGTTTGCTGTACGACGAACAATGCCATGAAAAGGGATATTGTCAATTGCGAAAGAAATGAAAACACTTGCAAAGAGATCAAGACCAAAGAAGAAGAAGAAGAAGAAGAAGAAGAAGAAGTGAAAGATGATGTACACCAGCAAGACCAATGGCAAATCCCCCTTCTCTCTCCACCTTCCTCCTCCTCCTTCACTTCGCCAATCTTATTCTTCTCCCAATAATAATAATAACAATGAGTGGATGAACCAGAATCAATATCCGAAGTTTCCTCTTATTGTTGACACAACATCAGGTCCACCATAGCCATGACTCCCTCCTCCTTGCTCTGCTCACATGCCTAGGCTATGGCGGACTACTAAGGTCCACCATAACCATGACTCCCTCCTTCTTCCTCCTTCCTCCTCCCTCCTTCGTCCTCCTCTCACATGCCATAGCCACGACTCCCTCCTGTCCAAAGGACAACCCAAAACAGCTATGGTGCTGCCCTCATGTGCAAAGGACAACACAAAACAGCTATGTCGTTGTTCAATAAGCCGCCATGCCTAATTCTGCCTCGAGCTTTCTTGGTGCGGCACTACCCCATCTGAGGCCTTCCAGATGCAGTGCCTAACAAGGTGATGAAGATGGTGTCCACCATACCCAAGTAGGTACCTCGCCACTCTCCTCCTTCGCCCCCTTCTTCCTCCTCCTCAAGCTGGGCTGCTCGCCATAGCCAGGCTGAGCGCTCAGCTGCTCTCCTCCTCCAGGCAATGCTCCCAAGTCCAACGCTTGGCTCCAACATTATGTCGCCAATCCTTGCACACCGCAAACGAGGAGGAGATGCTTGCTCCTCCCGAAGATATAGCGACCTACTGGCCTCTTGGGCGGTGACTTCCTAGGCCGAGCGGCCTCCCAACAACCGGTACCTCCTCCCTTTCGGAGGGAAACATGATTGCAGGCTCTGATATCGTCCGGACATGCCCTAGACTCTGGCTACTTGGACTGGTACCAACCTACCTCTAACCTACCGCTTTCGGGCCTCTAAAAATGCCAACTTTTGTCTTCTTTTGCTCGGCCTCTAGTACCTAACACTTCTACCATTACTTGACTGGTACCGGCCTACCTGCTACTTGAGTGTTTTTCCCGCTGCTCTAAGTGTCGCGGGCCTACCCCCGCTGCTTGAGTGTTTTCCCCGCTGCAACCCTCAAAGTCACGGCCACAGGTAAGTACCGGCCCTGCGGGGCCTTTCAACCAACAAGTACCCTTGCGGGTCACGCTCGTCGCACACACTCAGGCCGACAAGCACTCGAACAGGCACACACACACATAGACTCAGAAATCACAGCAGAATGCGGGAATCTCAGCAAGGCATACATTCCAACAGAAAATCCCAGAAATCAGCAGTGTTCTCAAGCTGTGTTTTGGCGGGTCATTACACTACCTCCCTCTCAAGTGTGAGGTCCCTTCGAGCGAGTAACTCGTTTAGAGTCAGCACAAAACGCGTCGTAGGCGTAGATTAGAAAGAGAGTTTCGGTATAACCGTCAGGAGTGAGTGTTGCAGAAAACTTAGCAGTTTGTCCATCAGCGATCTGTCGCTCACAAGCATTAACAACACGAGGAGCATTCTTTAACAACTCTTTTCGGTCGATCTTGTAGAACTCGTACAATGGGTGATAAAGGAAGTGGACTATGTGTTGTCTTTTCCTTCCTCTTCCTTCATGGAAAACAATTCTGTCTATTTTGTGGCCATCGTTGATAGAATGAGGTATCATAGGATCTAGGAAGGGAAAAGTTTCATCATCAATGTGGGGGAACAATTTGGATGCGTGAAAAACCGGATACGTATGCAAGTGAGGAGGTACGTTGATTACATATGATGGACCAAACTTGCCATCTCCTATCACCTTCAGAACCTGCCAAGGACCATAGTACAATGGAAGAAGCGTTCGTGATACTCCCTCTTCTTCGAAAAATTCATAAATCTTGATTTAGACATAACTTCCTACTTCGAATTCCCTGCTTTGTGCGACTTGTTAGGATGTTTGATCATGGCATGCGGCCGCTTGTTCATTGCTGCAATAGCAACTTTGAGCAAGCGTGCATGCTTGGCATTGTAGCCAGGCATGGCGGGCGTCAATCCAGGTGACCAATTGGGAAACTGATAGGAGAGAGGATTACACAACTGCCAACCGTATTGCAACCGCCGATTCAATGTCACGCCAGTCGCAGAGTGAATGGAGTTGTTGTACAACCCCTTCACTTTGTGTAACTCCTTGTCCCACATGTTCTGATCGGGAACAATTAATGTGTGAAGTAATCGAATGATTGTCTCGTTGATTTCCTTGCCCAACCCATTAGCTTCGGGTATCGACCAAAAGTCATGTTGAGTTTAATGTCCTAGATCTGAGAGGTGAAGTCCTTCTAATCAACGCTAATGAACCTGGTGTCCCAATCACTTACAAAAGTTTTCGGGAGTTCATACTACAGAATGTACTGCTGGTGAAATTCTTCAATCACAAGCTCAGTTGGTGCATGAGGAGGTAGAGGAATCAAATTCAAAAATTTGGAAAAACAATCCACGATGACCGTGACTTGTGAATGTCCTCCCTCACTTACCTTTCCCATGTATGTGAAATCGATAGAAACTGATTCACCGGGTCCATCAGGAATGGGGAAGGGTTTCAGTAGGCTGTAAGGCGTATGCCTATGGACCTTGGTTCTTTGACAAATTTGACATTCAACAATAAATTTCTGAGTGAATCCCTTCATTCCCGTCCTATCAAACTACTGCAAAATACTTTCGTAAGTCTTCTTAAAGTCGAAGTGTCCACTCCGACCATATGCCAAATCCAAGAAATGAGTTCGGAGAAGCGCATGGTTGGGCACACAAAAACGATCAAACTTCCCATAGCGTCGGAATACAAGCCCCTCACACGTGAAAATCAGGCTGGTTGCTAGGGTCAACCTTGATCTGCTCAAGGATGGAACTAAGGTCCGGATCCTTGGCAGTGTGTTCGACCAGGTCCTCCTTCAGTTTCTTTCGGAGGTCATATGAGCTCACGAGGCAAGTCAAAAACTCAGGATGACGAGTCAAAGCATCAGCGACACAATTATAATAACCTTTCTTATGTTTCAGTTCAAAATTGTAAATGTCAATGTCATGCAGCCAACGGGTCTGCGTCAGAGAAAGATCAGTTTGCGTTTTGATCCACTACAAGGTTTGATGATCTGAGTAAATCTTGAAGTGACGACCCAAGAGGTAGTGCTTCCAATGCACGAGCGCCTCTCGCAAGGCGTAGAGCCCACACATGTATGTGGAAGTAGCTACCTTGTGGCTGGGCATGCGTTTTATGTAATATTCGAGTGGACGCAGGCCATCACCATCATTTTGTTGCAGCACCGCGCCAGGTTGGGATCCGCAATGTGGAGCCTAGGATGACTTGCCAAACCCTCTTTCAAGGCTTGAAACGCAGTCTCACATTTCTCACACCATGCATAAGTGACATTATCGCGTGTTAGTCTCGAGAGTGGGTGAGCAATTTACAAAAAAATTGGGTACAAACTTCCTATAGTACGAAGCCAAACCGAGAAAAGAATGCAGTTCGTGTACGCTCGCCGGTTGAGGCCACTTTCGTATGACCTCAATTTTGGTTGCCTTAAGCTCAAGGCCGTTTGCAGACAACCGGTGCCCAAGATAGATGACGTTGTTCGTTCCAAACTCAGATTTTTCTAAGTTGAGGTGCAGTTGCGCCTCCTTGAGGACCTGCAAGCCTTCCTCAAGGTGCTTGACGTGCTCTTCCATGGACTTGCTAAAAATCAGCATGTTGTCAAGGTAAACAGCAACAAACACGTTAAGCTGATGGTGGAGAACCTTGTCCATGAGGCACTGAAATGTGGCTGGTGCATTCGTGAGACCAAAAGGGTATAACAATGAGTTCGTACAACCCATCACGTGTTTTGAATGCAGTTTGTGCTGGTCGTTTGGATCAAGTTCAATCTGGTGGTAGTCAAACTTGAGGTCGATCTTGGAGAAGACCTTGCACCCCCCTGCAACATCTTCCAAATCATCGATGTGAGGCAAGGTCTAAACATTCTTTTTGGTGATGATACAATTTAGGCCATGATAGTCGATACACATCTAGAGTTTGCCTCCTTTCTTTGGCACAAACAGGACAGGTGCACCGAACTCACACTCACTAGGCCTAATCCATCCATGATTAATCATGTCGTCAATCTGTCTCCTCCAGTCCTCCAACTCGCCTTGCCCCACACGGTAGACACAACCTTTCGGAGGAGCACTCCCTTCTATTATCTTGATTTTGTGTTTGACTGAATGCCTGGGGACTCCACGAGGTTCAACCATAACTTTGGGAAATCGATCTAATAGACGGCGAATGTTTGTTGGGACTTCCGGTGGAGAATCATCCTCATCTAGTGAGAGAAAATCAGTTTGAGAAGTTACAACAATAACAACCGAATTCAAAGTAGTTGGATAAGAAGACTAATTTCTTACAATAGAAGTAGATGAAACTAAAGTAGATGTAGTAGAATAATTATTTTCCGAGGTAGAGAATGCAGCAAAAGTAGAAGGCACATGGAGAGGCTTTACAAGAGCTACATGCACATGCTCACCTTCTTTGCGCGTGCGCACTGATCTGCAGAATTTGCTTGCACTCAAAAGAGTCATTGGGGACTTGTGCATCTCATCCAACAAGACGGTACACTTGTTCCCCTTGGCGTCACACACCACGAACTGAGTATCCGCCCATGTGGTCCTTAGGCAATTGGCTTTTAACCAGTCCAAAACAATGATCGCGTCGAACGGACACTTGTCGAGGACATAGAAATTCAACTCATGTGTGACAATGCGATCTTTGTCAAAGGTGATGCGCACACCCTTGATAGCATTTGTTGAGGTGACAACCTCTTGGTTGCCTACCTGGGTCTGACAAGGGTTTTGCAATTCCACTTGCTTCATTCCCAGACCTGCCTTACGAATTCTGTTAGGAGAAAAAAATTTAGTTGTGGAACCATTATCAATCAAGACACGGATGCATCGGCGGTTGATGAGCAGCTTAAAGAAGATGAGCTCCACTCCCCCTTGAACATGGCGTTGCTGCTTGAGCTGCAACCAATGTTCCAGGTGAGAATGAAAGCGGGTTTCCTTAGTCTCCTCCCAAGGCTCAGTGTAAAGGACTTGAACTGCGGCAGCCTTGGTTTCAGTATCGGTTCGGGCTTCAAGAACAGGTTGTTGATCAGATTCAGGCTCTTTGGAGGGGCCTGCAGCAAATTGTCCAGCTTCCCTTGTTGGAGGGCTCTTTGAATGGGCCTTCTACGCCCTTTGCCTGTTTCCCTGCAGACGATAACAATCCTGCGCTGTGTGCCGGGAGGCTTCTCACAATGCAAGCACACGCACAGTTTGGATCTTCTTTCCCATTCTTTTTGACTGATCAGGAGGGCATCCGCAGAGGACTGATGGGCAAACTGGTGGCTGCTTCCGTATTGTTTGAGTCGTGAAGCTTTTCCTGCAGCTGGTGTCTTTGCACGCCTGGCGAGGTCCTTGGCTTCTAGGTTGACTAGATCCGTCAAGGGCTCACGCCAGGTTGAATGCTCCTTGAGTCCTAGCCGAGAGACAGTCTTCAGGGGCCACTCCCATCAGTAGTGAACAAACTAGTTAAATGTTTTTTCAAGGCCTGCATGGAAGTCCTCCACTTTTGGCCCCTGAGGGCCTCAAGTTTCAGCCTTGCCTTGAGTGCAGTGTGCTCGTCTTGATACTGGCTGACGAGGAGGTCCGCAAGAGTACGTGCAAGAGTCGCTTTCAGCCACTCAGTCAGGTCGATCCTTTCCTAACCTGCATTAACAGCTTGGATGGAGTTCAATAAAACTCCTTACGGCGGGTTTAATATTTGTGCCCATGGTCATACTTCGGTCTTCCTGCGGCGTACGGAGTACCTCGAAGAATGAGCGCATGGAGTTGATCCAAGAGGTGATGTCAGTGTGACTGCCCTCATGTCCACCATTGGACCGTTGTATTGTACGCCAGCAAGGACTGCGGCGTTTTGGGCTGATGATCCTGCATTTGGGATTGGGACCAATGCAGAACTGTCAGCGCTGCCGCTTGAAGAGCTGGCACCGGTTCCTGCGCAAGTCACAGTTCCACTTGACCTTTGCATGTGGACTGGGTTAGGGGAAAAGGTTGGGACTGCAGCAGGACGAGAAGGACGAGGGATGGTCAGTTGGGCCTGCTTGAGGTTTGCAATCTCAGCCAGAAGCTCTTGATTTCGCTGTTCTAGAGCTGTCACACGGGACTTGAAATTTTCTAGAGTCTATAGTTGGACCAAGGCTGTTACAGCAGCAGCTAACTTTTTTGCAAACCAAGCATCTCCGGTTTCCAGAATAGTTAAGAGGGCTATTTGACCAGCAATGCTTGCTGATCTAGCCATGACTTCTGCCTCCCTTTCTCTACGCAACACATCGTCATAAAGTTTTTGAAAGAACGGTTTCTCATTCTCGTCTGCTGCGTCCAGCATGGCCTGCCATTGGGCAGATGAGATGTCTGCCATGCCGGAGGATGGGGTGTCGGTAGATCTCTCAAGAGGGTTCCACTCTTTGCTCACGTTTGGACGAATGCTCCTCTTACCTCTCCTCACACTCTCAAAAAGAATACCTTCTCTCTCCCTTCTCTCTCTTTCCGCTTTCTGCGCACGCGTCTCAATGCTGGGCATCAATAGTTCAGATAAAGAAAGAGAAAACAGAAACATCACAAGAGCAGAAGGTAGAACTCCTAGCCGGAGCGGCAATTCATTTGGACTTAGAGAATGACACTCATGCAGCAGAACTTAAAATAAAATAAAATAAAAGCAATTCAAGAGAGGACTTAAATAACCGGTCCGGTCAGATTAGCTGGAGATCCCCTCTTGTCTAACCTCACATGGAACATGTACCACGAATAAGTCAGCCGAAGAAGACTAACTGCAGCAATGGAGATTTCGAGTGGTGCAGACGGTTGTCGAGCCAGATGTGGGGCAGTGTGTGCGAACATGCAGTAAGACCAGTCATGTCCCTTGTCCCCCGAATTCAGCACAGCAAAGAAATGCACTGATGGCAACAGATTTGGGGCTGAAGGGTCCTGTCCATACTTGCGGCTCACCAGTGCGGTGCGGTGCGCCGTGCGGGATGCGTTCACCCACACCGCATGTGCGCGGTGCGCGCACCGGTTGTGCTGTGCGGGACGCGCGTCAAAATCCGCTGCCGGGCAGGGGTGTGCGCTGTGCCGTTTTCCTTTTTTTTTATGGTGTGTGTGTGTGTGTGTGTGTGTGTGTGTGTGTGTGTGTGTGAGAGAGAGAGAGAGAGAGAGAGAGAGAGAGAGAGAGAGAGAGAGAGAGAGAGATCCGTTCGACCTCAGCACGCATCCACAACGGATGGTTTTGGCGGCGCATGGTGATGTAGAAGGTATGCCATCCGAGACTTGGACGAATCTGACAGCAATCACGTCCAGAGCTTAGTAGAAAAAGTCCGCGTGTGAGTATGCCGTACACTCAGACCTTTTCTACTAAGCTCTGGACGTGATTGTGGTCAGATTCGTCCAAGTCTGGCCGTAAGTGCCATCAAATACATTTCTGGAAGTGCTAGTGTCAGTCCTCAGGTAAGCTCATAACGTATCTCTGGAACCTTTCTTCTTTTTTTTTTTGGAGAATCTCTGGACAAATGAAATTGAATCCTCTGCTTGAACATGGAAAGATGCATTGCCATATTTGTCTTGTGTGCATGTCGAGAGCAGTGCAGCGAGGCCGTTGGTGCATAGTCCCGTTGAGGTTCTGACAGGTAGGACGCGCGGGGCTTCGCTCCACCAGTCACCACATGATCAAAAGAGAAATCCGAGGGCGATGTATCTTTCCATGTTCTACCTGAAGATTCATTCTCTTTTCTCACAGTTGGGGCCTCTTCTGATGGATTCGGGCGACAGGTAAGTCATTCTGATTTTTTTTTTTTTTTTTTTTTTTTTTTGATTCTGTCAGTTTCGTCGTGTCCTACTTCAGAAGTAATAACAAGCGAACGTTTTGAGAGATCGCGACCCTCATCATGATTGAATCTGGCCTGCAAGAACCCTACCATACATACAGAGTGCTACACGGACTACAGGTTTTACTAAAAGCTTTCAGACCAACGCGCGGCCTCCAAAAAACTTTTGGGTGCCCGTTTCTTATTTTATGCGAGCAGGGGGCCGGGTCTACTACCGCCCCTCACAACTTTTTTTTTTTTTTTTTTTCGACTTGTATTTTTAGAGGTGCGCCGCATGCAGTGCGTGCTCATAGTGCGTGATGCGCGGTGCGGCGCATCGCGATGCGCCGCATGTATGGTCCTGTCCCATTGGGCCCGGCCCCACTGAGTCCCGAAGGAGTAGGTTGTGGACCAGGACCAATCAGAAAGGTGTCCCAAGACAGTCCCAAACTGCCTCCACCGCACTGAAAAAGAAAAAGACTCTCCTTCTTCGGGCTGCTTGCCATATCCAGGCTGAGCGCTCAGCTGCTGTCCTTCTCCAGGCAGCGGTCCCAAGTCCAGCCCTTGGCTCCAGCAGTATGTCGCCAATCCTTGCACACCGCAAAAGAGGAGCTGCTTGCTCCTCCCGAAGATATAGCGGCCTACTGGCCTCTTGGGCTGTGACTTCCTAGGCTGAGCGGCCTCCCAGCAACTGGTACCTCCTCCCTTTCGGAGGGAAACATCATTGCAGGCTCTGATATCGTCCGGACAGGCCTTAGACTCAGGCTACTTGGACAGGTACCGACCTACCTCTAACCTACCGCTACTGGGCCTCTAAAAATGTCATCTTTTGTCTTCTTCTGCTTGGCCTCCAGTACACGACACTTCTCACTACTTGAGTGGTACCTACCTACCTGCTACTTGAGTGTTTTTCCTGCTGCTCTAAGTGTCGTGGGCCTACCCCCGCTACTTGCGTGTTTTCCCTTTTGCAACCCTCAAAGTCACGGCCACAGTTAAGTACCGGCCCTGCGGGGCCTTTCAACCAACAAGTACCCTTGCGGGTCACACACACACTCAGGCCGAAAAGCACTCAGACAGGCACGCACACACACAGACTTTGAAATCACAGCAGAATGCGGGAATCTCAGCAAGGCATACATCCCAGCGGCAAATCCCAGTGTTCTCAGTCTGTGTTTTGGCTGGTCATTACACTACAAAAACTTACTACTGGTCTATTCTGCATGATTTCACCCATTATCTTGTTAACAAATTCATAAGAGGTCGTCTGTAAAAATCACCATAGCTTAACACTGCGAGGCCACTGCCTCTATGAGCCCCATACGGCCCCATTTTGAAGCCAGTCGGCCGCCCTAAGTGAAGGCAGGCTCGTTGAGGCTCTTCAGGGCCCTATTTTGGTCACCACGCAACTTGAGGAAATTCAGGCAGTTGCGCAGCGCCAGTTGGTTGAGAGAACCCAGGCCCTGGGCCGCCTGTGTGAATGTATGGAAAGCAGGCCCTGGGCTGGATACGGGTACTGGGCCAAGCACAGGCCAAAGGCAGTTGGGTACATGCAACCACTTCAGGCCCAAGGCCTGTTCTCGTTCGTGCTGGGCCTCAGGCTACCGGGGCCCACTGGAAGCTTCCTGGTACTGGACGCAAGCAGGCCACTTCGATATAGCAAAGGGCCTGCCTCCACATTCGGCTTTCGGGTGCTGGCTGCATGCTGCGCAAGCGCTGCCGCGCTGAAGCTCGCTGGCACTCACGCTCGCACGGGCGAGCAGGAAGGAGCGGGCAGCCATAGCCGAGCTGCTCCGCTGTGAGCTGGGTGTGGCGCAGGGTGGTCCTTCGGTGCAAGTGGCATCTGTGTGTTGGGGAACGAGGTTGTGAGTGAGGCGAGAGACATAACTGGTGCTGGAAGCGTGCGACATTGGTCGATGTATGCTCGTACTTCGGGAAAGCTGTTGACATCATCATTCGGCATTGTAGTCTAGGCTAGTTAGGATCTGCCATCTGTAGTCTGGGCGCCGAGTGCCAGATAGGATATCAACATTGGTTCTTCATTGATGATGATGATGAGACTTTACCCGCATTGTCAATTATGAGCTCTTGGTGTCTTCTTATTTGGTGAAACTCGTGATGCAATTCTGCTGTTGGTTCGAGGTCACGACTATCTGGTCTTGTGTACATGATGCTGTTTGATTGTTGAAGTTCGCTATTGCTCATCTTCCTTGCAACACGATGCACGAACTGGGAATGGAACTCTCTGTGTGCGTTGTCTTTCCTCCAAACATGGGTATACCGACACATGAGAGCATGCTGTTTTCCTTTTCTTTTCGAAAAAGGACTCAGGTTTAGGAATCAGGGAAGCCTACGGTCTCCATGTCGGTACGACACATATGACTTTTTTTTTCTCTCTGAAGAGTTGAGGTGCAACTCCACCAGCTAGCTCGCTGATGGGTAAATGAAGAAAGCAGCAGATCTTTCACCTTCCGCTGTTTTGTGCTGACCTATGCAATTTTCATGATGAGGTGATCTGATGGCTGACTCTCTGGCTGTCTGTCTGCTTCTGTCTGGTGCCCGTCTTTCCTTTGTGTCTGTCTTCATTCAGTATGCTTTACGGAAGCTGTACCATGAAAGTGACCGATTGATTGCTGTATTGTACACGTCTCCGACCTGTGGGCCATGCAGAACGCTGAAGCCAATCCTGAACAAGGTAAAGTGTAATTCCCAAAGGAAAAGAATTCTCGCCTTTTCTTTCCCGTCTTTTGTAATTGTTCCTGTTGATCAGTTCTTTTTATTCCTTACAGTACGTTTGCAGTCGAACTAGGCTACCAGCTGGCCTGCATATGGGGTTTCTCCACACCTGGAGTTGGATTGGGGCAGATCCCATACTTGTCCGTGGGCAACCACTGCCTGAAGAGAAGGTTCGAGATGATCGGTTGCAAGAGGGAGAGAGTGGGTGTTCCAGGCCCCGTACGGCTGTGGACAGGTCCTGTTGGTGGCCGCATGTCCTCTCCCCTCTCTGTTTCTCCTCCTCCTGCTGCTGCTGCTGCTGGCTCTATAGTACTGCTTCTACTGCTTCTACTGCTTCTACTGCTTATGCTTGTACTAGTGCTTATACTGCTGTTACTGCGACCACTGCTACAACTGCTACTGCTACAACTGCTACTGCTACAACGGCTACAACTGCTACTGCTGCTACTGCTGCTACTGCTGCTACTACTGCTACTACTGCTACTACTGCTACTACTGCTGCTGCTGCTGCTGCTACTGCTGCTACTGCTGCTACTGCTGCTACTGCTGCTACTACTGCTACTACTGCTACTACTGCTACTACTGCTGCTGCTGCTTCTGCCACTGCGACTGTGGCGACGATTATAGAACCCCTTACGAACCTTCAAACCACCATCCCTTGGACAAGAAATCATGTCAGATTCTGGGTTTGCTGGTCAAATACAGTGCCAATGTGCACCCAGGTCCTGTGCTGCGTTGCTCGATGGACTACCGTCTTCACCCGAAAATAACGCCCGGGCGTTATATTCAACTTACCCTAAAAAGTGTGAGGCTCAAGTCCTCGATAAGCCCTACTGGGCCCTCTCTTCAGTACAGTCGGCCGCCCTAAGTGAAGGCAGGCCTGACCAAGGCCTATTTTGGGGTCTCAGGCAGTTGCGCAGCGCCAGTTGGTTGAAAGCGCCCAGGCCCTGGCTACTTTTATCAAATGCATCTGAGTCAGGCCCTGGGCGACGCAACAAGGACCCAACACAGGCTGCGAGCAGTTCGGCACTGGTAACTGTCACAGGCCCTGGGCCTGATTCGTTCAGACTGGGGCTCAGCCTCCCGGGGCCTACCGGACGCTTCTGGGCCGGGGCCCGGTGCAGCCAGGTCACACACAGCAGGCAGGCCACTTCCATATAGGAAAATGCCTGCCCCCGCATTCCTCATCCGGGCACTGGCTGCATGCTGCGCAAGCGCTGCTGCGTTAAACGCTGGCCAGGCTCACGCGCTCACGGGGGAGTGGGGAGAGCAGGCAGCCATAGCCGAGCCGCGCTGCATCGCTGGATGGGGCACATGGTGGTCCTTGGGTGCACGTGGCATCTGTGAGTGGGGGATCGAAGTTGTGAGTGATACGAGAGACATACCTGGTGCTTGAGGCGAATGGCATTGGCCGAGAGCTGCTCGTACTTCGGGGAGCTGTTGACGTCACCAGCGCCGCATTGTAGATATGCTAGATAGGATCTGCCATTTGTAGTCTGGGCGCAGAGCGCCAGATAGGAAGTTCGACATTGGTTCATTGTTGATGATGATGGGACTATTCCAACATTGTAGCTTGTGAGCTTTTGCTGTGCTCTTATTTGGTGGAACTCGTGTTGCAATTCTGCTTTTGGTTCGAGGTCACGACTATCTGGTCTGATGTGTATGATGCTGCTTGGTTTCTGAAGTTCGCTGTCGCTCATTTTCCTTGCAAATTTGGTATGGGAGTTGTGGTCCGGTGCGCTCATCTGGTGCTCGTCTTCTGCCTATGCGGTACATGCNAGTTCGCTGTCGCTCATTTTCCTTGCAAATTTGGTATGGGAGTTGTGGTCCGGTGCGCTCATCTGGTGCTCGTCTTCTGCCTATGCGGTACATGCATGTGGTCTGCTGGGCGAGCGGCCGTAGGGAGTGTGTAGTGAGGAGGGCGAAGGCAAGCAGGGCGACCCAGGAGGTGAGGGGTATCGCCAGGAAGGCTACGTGGTGAATATTTTGGTGTTCGCAGTGTGATGAGAACTATCTGATGGGCGCTTGATGCTGAGGTGGAACGGCGGTGTAATGCTGGTTGTGCCGAAGCAGCGATTGGTCATCACAGTCGGCATCGGGTCATCTGGTGAGAATATCTGTGGTTGGGGGCAGCTATTTTGAGGTTCGTTGCACCTAATGTGAGGATTGAGCCCTCAAGAAGGGGCCTTGCCATGATGTACATGTTCTGGGCTAAGGCCCCAGCAAGCCTAGTGCCCGCCCTAAGTGAAGGCGGGCCAGCAAATCAACAAGAGCCCTCTGTGCAAACATTTCCCGAAGTGGGGTCCATACAGTTGCAGCACGCCAGTTGGTTGGAGTGCACCGAGTCTCGAATCTCTGCAAATGTGGAGATCCCAGGGCCTCTGAGTTAGTTAGGCCCTGGGCACTTGAACGTGAGGCCGACAATGCATGCTGGGTATAGAGGCCGAAAATGCCAAAGGGAAATCGGCCCACTATCTGAATCTGGCCGCAGGCCTTAACGAAAGAGGTGCAACTGCATCACCCAGGCCCCAACTGCATCGGGCCTGGGTTCACGCACTGGGGCCCAGTTGCAGGCTAGAGGGATGCCGCCCACACGCAGCACTCGCATATAGGCAAGCAGGGCGAGTGGGCAGGGATCTTGGCCATTGCGGGCAATGCCGGCACGCTGCGCTAATGCG
Source organism: Chara braunii (assembly GCA_003427395.1). Classification (NCBI taxonomy): domain Eukaryota; kingdom Viridiplantae; phylum Streptophyta; class Charophyceae; order Charales; family Characeae; genus Chara; species Chara braunii. The sequence goes on along the minus strand of BFEA01000005.1, from coordinate 2,293,260 downwards.
AGCTGATGCGCTGCGCTAGGAAGAGGTGCAAGGCAGGCAGGCGCTAGGCGGTAGGGCGCTGCCTGTGCACTGTGCGCGGGCGGCCATAGCCAGGCTGCATAGGGCGCAGGGGAGGTGAGGGCGAAGGTGGTTCTTCGGAGGTGAAGGGCGCTGTGTGGGTAACAAGGGAGAGTGTGGGTGAAGAGGACACGTACCTGGTGGAGGTGGAGGTCGGCATTGGTGTTGACATCATCACTCGCTGGTAGTCAAGTTGTCTGGTTGCTTTCATTGCTGTAGTTGTAGGCTAGGCTGTAGAGTAGATAGGGCGCCTGGCGCCATTCACAAGAGAGAGCTACATTGGGTTATGCCGTTGGTGTTGCCCTGTTGGGCTTGGACATTGACTCACGATTCTTCTGTATCATTCTCAAATGGATGGTTGCTCGGTTCCATTGTGCTATCTGCTCTGGCTTTGACTACTTGGACTTCAGTGTGATTTTGCAATCTGGATTTCTGTGCTTCATCCATATTCATGTTCCTTGCACTAACCTTATCTACCCTCTTCGACACTTCTTACCGTGAGGATGTGTTCTATCTTGAGAGTCCTCTCATATGAGGAGTTGAGTGCGCTCAACCTTGAGCGTCGGCATTGTTCACGTGCGGCATCTGGAAGGAGACGGCGGAGCTATTTGAAGGGCCCTGGATGAAGCATTGGGTCACGGTCACCATGCCAACCCACCGGGAGTAGAGCACACATGCTTTGCTGCTTTGTCCTTTGTCTGCCTGCTGCGCTGATAGATGGGTGATGAGGGCCAGGCCATCCCTACAGGGGAGACTAGTACCGGGCGTCTATAAATAAGCACCGGCAGGGCTACCTTCCACTGGCTGTGATCGTCGTCCTGTCTGTGACGTTAAATAATTCCTGAGGACTTCGGAGGCCGTCCTTAAATGCCTCTTGATCAGCCAGGTGGTCGTTTAAGGGCTGGCTGCACGCTAGGATAAACATAGTGCAGGGCTGGCCACACTCAGCATACACTCGGGGCACGGGTGGGCCGTGTGCACACCTTTAGACAGGCACGCTATCTGGATCGCTCAGGGACGCCGACTCAAGTGACAATGAAGAGGAACTGAGGGAGGGGTAGGTTTCAGGTGATCAGTTTGGGAAAGATTCCACTCTGCAAACAGCCAAACAAATCATTCTATTTTTAATTTTGACGAGTTAGATGTTACAGCCATTGACATCTGACGGACAAATTAGGTAGAATTCTGCTATCTGTTTGTGGGCTAATTAAGTAAAAATAGTTTCCTCTGTAGGAATCTGAACTTACCTGTTGGACCCGAATGTGTAGACTTTGAAATAGCCACCGGCTAGGAAGATTCTCACGCCCGGCCGGGCACCCCAAATCCGGGCTCTCCTAGACGACCCCAAATCCGGGCTCATTTCTGTTTTTGCGAATTGGCTGTCAAGGGGGGGTGAGAGGGGTATAAATTGGTTTGAAAGGGGCTAAAGGGGTTTAAAACAAGGCTGGGCCAGCAACCGAACGGATCACCTGCCCCGGTCCAACCAGGGCCGGACCGGTCCAGGGGGGTTGAACCGGCAAAACCGGATGCCCCTAATGCGCGGATTTGACACCTCGGCAGTGTTGGGAAAGGTCTTGCCCGCCCTAAGTGAAGGCGGGCCTGCATATTCACGAGAGGCCAAGATTTGACATTTTCCATCTGTGGGTATCAGACAGTTGCAGCATGCCCGTTGGTTACAGAGCAACGTGAGCCTCTCCAGGCTCTGTCCGGAAGTTGCAGCATCGATGGGCAGTTGAGCCCAGGGCCTCGTACAGTTAAGGCCCTGGGCGTGTGCTTTCAGAGGCCGACACATCATACAACAGCCACGCACCAATGAGTTCGCAGCATTGTCGGCACAAAGTGGCCGTGAGCCAATGAGATCACAACGAACATGTGGAGGTCCGTGGACTGCCTGGACGTGCCCAACTGTAAAGGGCCCAGGCCCGTGACTGCAACTGGGCCTGGACGCAGGCATTGAGGCCCGACTGGAAGCTACTGGATGCTCACCCAGCCAGGCCCAGAGGCAGCAGAGGCTGAGCTCACTTTTCATATAGGAAAGTGAGCATCGCTGGGCAGGTCATTCTGGCCTGGGCAGGCAATGCGGCAGCGCTGCTGCGTTGCAACTTCGTGTTTGACATGAAGCTGCCGGCTGGGTCGCGCACACGGGCGCTGAGGTGTGAGGTGCACTGCTGGGCAGTGGGCCATAGCCGGGTTGCTGAGCGCAGGACTGGATGGTGATGGTGGTCTTTGGGTGTTGAGAATGCACACTGTGGGAAGTCAGGGGTGATGAGTAGAGATGAGATACATACTTGGTGCATGAGGGAGGTCAGCTATGGTGTTGACGTCATGTACATTGGTCTTCAAGGTCGAAGTGAGCCTGTTTCGTGAACGCTGGTGTAATAGGATAGGCAAGTAGTGTAGGCTGGGCGCTGGGCGCACAGAGTAGGAGCGACATTGGATACGGTGTTGGTGTGGCCTGAGGGCTTGGACATTGGCTCGTGAGTTCATTGTATTGATCTTATCTGGATAGAATTTCGGTGCATTTGCACTCTTTGCTCGCACATGACTACTTGGACATCTGTGTGATTTCGCAACTTGGTTTTCCGTATATCGCTCTTGCTCATATTCCTTGCAATTTGGTATCGGAGCTGGTTCGAATATCGCCATTCCGGCGCTGGGGTCTTGGTTACTTGGTGCGTGGACGAAACTTCTATGCAGTGAGGATACCTTGGCGCTGGCTTGATTAGCCCCACCCAGGTAGAGGGGTGAGGGGCTGGAAGGCTGTGGCGACAGCTGGATAGCTGTGGCGACAGCGGATGTGTGTGGAATGATGCTGACATGGCATTTTGGCTGAGGTGACACGGCATTGTGTTGTTTGTGGTACCGAGGCTATGACAGGTCATCAAAATGCACGTCGGCTCAATTGGTGAGAAATCTGTGGTTTGGGGCAGCTATCTCCAGGTGCGTTGTTCCCTTACCTTATCGTCCCTCTCAATCTCTTCTTACCGTGAGGAAATGAGTCCAACCTTGAGTGTCCTCTCTTTTGTGTAAGGAGTCGTGAGCGCTCTACCTTGAGAGACGACATTCTTCCCGGTGGCGCATCTGGCAAGAGAGGGCGGTGCCTCTGAAGGGCCCTGGTCGAAGCACAGGTCACGGTCACCATGCCAACCCATGGGAGTAGTACACGCAGGCCATGCTGCTTCGTCCTTTGAGGCTCTTTGCTGCGCTGATAGAAGGGGTGTGCGGACTGACCAGCCCTTTGTAGACGCTTACTAGACCGTCTATAAATATTTCTGGTTGGGGGTCTGAACTGTAGTCAGACGTAAGGCTCGTTGTACACGAGGATAAAGAACGGGCAGGCTGGTCATAAGCATACACCTTGGGCACAGGGGTGGGCCGCTAATGCACACCTTAGACACCGCTGCTTGACGATGCTCATCGGTTCGTTGGATACAGGGGAAGGAAGGTTCCAGTTGGTGCTCGAAGATTATTATTATTATTTTTATTTCCAGTTCCACATGCATCTGCGCAAATGATTTATTTTATTTTGATTAGTTGAAGTGTGACAGACTGCGAACACCTGACAGACAGCTTTAGACCAGAACTGAAGTAGTCTACCATTGCCAGTTCTATTTACCGTTGCTGTTGGAGAACTGGTCAGAGTAGAAGTTAGATCATTTGCATGAGTCTGTATATTTTCGGTTAACACCGCCTGAACTGCGTTTTGTCATAAGGACTGAATAATTATTTTATATTTATTTTTACAAATCGGTCAGACCCTATGCTGTGGTAGGTTCCTATGAGGATGCTAGTGCAGACAGTGGTCTGCTATAGCGGAGGTGGGAGTGTAGCAGTGAGTAGGAGGGAGTTGACTAAAAGAGGCTGACATGGCACAAAGCCTTTAGAAAGGCAGCCGTATAAAAGGTCAGATGACCCCACTAAAAGCAGTGTGTAGTGTTGGGTCTGAAAGGCAGCAGCAGCAGCAGCGGAGCAAGAGTGAGTAACGGCTGCCGCAGCAGCAACGGCATATGGATCCAGCAGACAAGCCAATGCGGGCTGATGCACTATCTGCCCAAGTAGGTGTTAGTCAGACAACAGTCTCAAGTCAAATGGCGAGCTCGCAGTTCAGCAAGCCGCTCCAGCTCACGCTAGCCGACCTGGATATTCAAGAGGCAGTAGACATTCCTATTCAGCTAGAAGCCGGGTTCAGTGATGCAGTGGACAGGAAGCAAAGGATTAGAAATAGAGCCATACTAGTTAGTGGAGGAGACAATGATAAAGTTAGGTTAGAGGGATTGGAAGGAAATAGACTTGGTAGCGCAGAGCAGGATCTGCGAGCATGCGATGTAGGCATGCAAGAGTCCATGTCCATGCGAGAAAGTATGGATACTTTTCTCCTTTCCAGCAAGGTTCAGATACAGAGGGTGGACAGTAGACGTGGACAAATTAGTACATCCTTAACTGGGCCGCTCAGTGTCCGGACCGAAAGGCAACCCTTACTTGTCTCATCGTCGGCCATTAGAATGCCGCCGGTGTCAGGTCTTTTCCTAGCTAGGCTTGGTACTGGTCTGTCAGGCGGACAGTTAGCTGTAGACATGCAGGCTCAGTATGCTGCTGCTTCTTTTTTTCAGACGGCCGCTTCTACAGAGCAGCCGCATGTACCACAACCTGCGCAGCCAGCTGCCGTGCAGATTGTTGGTAGGACACAAGGGGTTCCAAGGACTGCGTTATCACAGATCGTGTCCTACTGGTTTAGGAAGGACGAGGTCCCCAACAGCAGGTTGGGAAGGGTGCGGACGCACTCTAGGTACAATGACCTGCGTTTGGAGAGAGAAGGCTATGATTCTTGGGCTGAGGCTCTAAGTTCGGATAACCGGTTTCGGCGGGTGCAGTACAGGGCCCATATCTCTTTGACTAATTTGTTAGTTGAAGAGGCCATTGCGATTGTGCACATCTTCTCTTCTCCTAGCAAGCTAGCCTTGAATGTAGAGGTTTGGCTTGTTAACCCGGGTCAGGGTCAAGGTGATAGGAAGAAGACGAAGTTAACCCAGGATCAGGAGAAGAAAGGGGTTTCCCTGCTCTACGCAGTTTCTGATAGGAATCGGGGAGAGGGAGAGGTAGTCTACGATCCTGGGGGTTAAACAGGGAGGTAGACGACCATAATACTTCCGAGGGAGGAGAGTTGGTCGTTTTAAACAAGGTTGAGGAGACTGGCTTGCATCGAAGCAACCAGTCTAGGAGTCAAAAGAGAAGATCATATTTTAGTTTAAGCGGATTAGAAAGGATCTTGCAAGGGATGTGTGTGGGAGACCTATTTGTGAGTGACTTCTGCAAGGGTGTGGCTTGTACGACTATACCAAGAGGCAGTGTCAAAACAAGCTGGTTACCACGAGGATGCAGCCTCAAGTAGAGGATGGGGCATTTTCAACCTGGGAAAGCACTGCGAGCAGTTCCCAAGGTATACACATCCGGCCCGTGGAGGTTGTAACCACTTCTGCGCATGTTGAGTTGGTAGACGTTCCCTCGCCTTCTCAAATGATGGCCGAGGTTACTGGCTCCTTAGTCACCCCGCAGGCACAACTAGACCACATGATGCTCTGATCATGGGATGTGTCTGAGTCCTTAGAGGAGCTAGCTGGAAAGCGGTCTATGGAAGACCCGTTAGCTGCTTGGGTGACCATAGTTGAGGTCCTGAGGTTGGGTAGAAGTCAGAGTTAAATGGCCTTAACCTGATAGGGCTCTCGCAGACGATGACTCTACCTGGGACTACACTAATCGTTTTTGGTGGGAATGCTGTGCTTTAGGATCTCGTGCAGCGGCCAAGGAGAACTGTAGAGTCTGCCGTAGGCCACACCAGAAAGACGTGTAATCGGTACATGAAAATTGTAATGAGTTCCCCCAGCTAAGGGGGAAGGCAACTGTGGACAATAGTCTCGTTTGCCGGATAGTGACAAGCTTTTTGTGACATTCCGCTGGGAGGTACCACTTCAAGGTTGAATTGTTCCTATGGGGACAGACAGAACCACAGGTGGGATATTTGCCTTATCTCTGAATTTCGGAAGGGCAGGCCTATCAAGCTTCTTCTGAGAAAGAAAATGCTGTCACTAAGTGTCCGTATTCTCCTTGGAACCGGCCAGGAATCATAGACAGGGTGTTTGTCCAACAAATAGTGAACACTCCTTCCCTTGAAGGAAAGAACTATAGGATGACACTTATGTTGAGAGATGACGACTGGCGAATCAAACGAAGGAGAGATGGATAGGGCCATACACGTACCCCTAGAGGTTATTATTTGTATGAAAATCTAATTAAAAGACATGAGGACGCGGAGACTGAGGTTCTCCAAATAAATAATATAAAACTTAATTTATAAACTAGTAACTGGAAAAATTACAATAAACACCTTTGAGTAGTTTATTTTTAGAATGAAAACAAACATATGACTGGGCACTTCGAACTCTGATAGGAAGCAGAGAACCTACACTAATGCCTATGGTTGTCGTCAATGATATACAAAACCTTCTTTCTCCGTCTGGATCTGTTTCTCAAATGTATGAGAAACCAGCAGAACAGAGAAGGTATTTTACAGAAAGGACTGAGCTTTGCAGTAAGCTAGGTAAGCGCTATTCCTAAGATCTCAAGGGCTAACTAAGGTGTGGACAGACCTACATGAGTTATCGGACTGCCTAACCGCTCAAACAATCTAGAGATGTCAACCTTATAACCCTACTGCAGAAAAGCAAGTGGCTGAGATAGAAGGACAGCTAACTGCGAAATACCTTCAGGAAGATATCCTGACGCCCCGTAAAAGGACTTTTTACGTTGTGGCAGTTATGCTGCAAGCTTACACGATTAGTAGACTCCTTCCTATCTGAAACCTGACTACCAACACCACTGTATGCCAGCTCAGAATTTATTCATAAGCAGCTGCTGGGGGTTGTTGATTGCTCAGGATCACTGCACGGTAGACAGACTTTATGTCAAGTACGGAGAATAGGGTAGGCCACGAGCAGTTACATAAAGACTTGACATCTAGAATACTACTATAGCTAATTAAAGGGGTAGTCAGCAGTCTGATCTGATTTCTAATCTGGTTGGTTTCGGGTTTGATTGGGATGGTCACCTCTATAATACTCGCATTTGTGTCAAGCCTCTTAGATCTGATTAAGAATGTGTGCTGCCCCCAACCATGGATAGAGAAATCGAAAAGGCGGCCTCCTTGAAGTCATATCTTCTGCATCTTCCAAGAAGTTCTACTGCACCAAATCACTGCAGACATCAGGTGGACGAAGAATTTAAAGGCTTCTCACGGGGCTTTCAAAGCTAAGGGGGAAGGTATGCGAGGATTTGACATCTCGGCAGTGTTGGGAAAGGCCTTGCCCGTCCTAAGTGAAGGCGGGCCTGCCAATATGTGCCAAGGCCTGAGTACAGGCCAGTGTGATCACCCTAAAGGGGTTGTATATGTGTGGAAAATGAGCCCTTGCGGGGCTCTTAACAGACATGCTGTGGCATACTGTGTAGCCACACGGGCCTGCAGGGCCCGTCCCGCATTCTCAGCCTAAAAGCCTAGAAATAAGGGCTTACAGGCACCATGTCGTTTCAGCCTGAAAGACTGAAAACGAGGGCCTGCAGGCCCTATGTCGTTTCAGCCTAAAACAGGGCTTTTCAGCCCTGAGACTTTTCAGCCTGAAACGGAGGGCCACTTTCGGGTCCTCATAAGATCGTCCTGCCCTAGAACTCAGGCAACAAACCAGGGTTTCGGGAACAGGCTATTTTTGGCCTGTTCCCCGCGCCAGCCTCAGCAGGAGCTGCAGCGCCAGCCCCTGGCTTGCCCTGGCATTGGCAAGAGCAGCCTCCTGGACTGCCTCGCCCTGCAGCTGCAGGCAGTCAGGAGGCAGGCCGAGTAGTACATAGGGGATTCCCATGCACTTCACGGGCAGGTAGTTGGACAGAAGGCAGGAGGCAGTCTTCAGGATTCGGCCGCAGCACTCTGGAGGAGTGCTGCAGGAGTAGCTTAGCGCTAGCAGTAGTCTTCAGCGCTGGGCGCTAGTAGCTGCAGGAGTAGTCTTCAGCGCAGGGCGCTAGTAGTAGTAGTAGTGTTGGAGAGAGATGGATGGCAGAGGCCAGTGGTACTTACCTGTGGCGCCATAGCTCCAGCTCCATCTTCGAGGTACCTGCATCAAGGCGCCAGCTTCACAGGTTAGTACCGGACAGAGAGAGAGAGAGAGAGAGAGAGTTCTTCTTCTTCCTCTTCTAAGTCCGCCATCTCTTCTTCACTCTCTCACCCCCTGACTTCTCAATATCAGCGGACTACGACAGAGAGAGAGAGTTGTGACTTGAGACTTGACGACATTGGATCCAGACTCGACATTTGGATTCAGACATTGGACTGGGATTATTTGGGACCTGTATCGCAGACTTGGTGTTGCCGACATTCCCATCTTTCTCTCTTCTTCGTCTAAACCCCCCTCCTCTTCGTCTGTGTATGGCGGGGACTGGCGCATTCTTCCGTGTGAGCGCCAGGCCCCTTCACACCATGGAACGATGATGATGTATGTTGGGACTGCATTGCAATATTGATTGTTCGGAACACTGGTATCTAAATCTTCCGCTAGACTATCTTGTACTTTGTATGAGAGGTCGGTTCTTGTTCTGGTCTGCACCTTTATGGTATGCAACAGTTTGGTATCGGAGCGGACCTCTCAATCAGAGGACCCGCTCAATCAAGTAGCCAGCTTGCTTGATCTATTGATCGGTTATTAGTAAATCAAGTAGGACTTCGTCAAATCTCTAAAAAAAAATTATTTCTCGAATATCTGAAAATTCGTGATAGTAGCATTTCGTTTTATCTGAAAATTTCTGATATTACTATATTAGCATTTCGTTTTCACGCAACAAACATCTTGAAATTCCTGATAATAGCATTTCGTTTTATCTGAAAATTTCCGATGTTAGTATTTCGTTTTTACGCAACAAATATCTGAAAAGTTCTGAAAGTAGCAGTTCGTTTCTCTGATATTAAAAATCCGAAATTTCTGATATTCGCATATATAGCCGAAAATTTCTGATGTTAGTATTTCGTTTTCTAGGCATATTAGGATTACGATAGAAATGGTCATATTCTCGGAAACCGGATTTATCCTTATCTGAAAATCGAATCTCCATTCTATCTCGCAAATTTTTTTTGAAAACCGAAATCTTGCGAAGCCTATCAACATTTCGTTTTAGGCATATTAAAGAGGTTTTCATATTCTCAGAAACTAGATTTAGTTCTTTTCTGAAAATCGCATCTCTACTCTATTTCGCAATTATTTTTTTTTTCAAGATCGCATTTTTTTGAAAACCGGAACTTTGTGGAACCTGGCCTAGATCTCGCTCATAGTACTCTTCTGACATGCCTCACCCATAACAGAGCGACAGATATACAAAAAAAAAACAAAAAAGAAGTAGTCCTCTTTTTTTTATTTTTTTATTTTTATCTGTTGATTAGGGCCGGGAGGAAAGTATTGTTGGGTGGGTTCCCTACCTGCGTTTTCCCTCCCACCCACCCCTTTGCCTGCATTCGGGTTTGGTACAGTGCCATGTCAGCAACAGTGCCATGTCAGCAGTGCCACGTCATCAGCAGTGCCATGTCAGCAGTGCCACATCAGCAACAGTGCCACGTCAGCAACAGTGCCACGTCAGCAACAGTGCCACGTCAGCAGTGTCACGTCAGCAGTGCCACGTCAGCAGTGCCACGTCAGCAACAGTGCCATGTCAGCAGTGCCACATCAGCAACAGTGCCACGTCAGCAGTGCCCCGCCACCATGACGGGCTCAGCTCTGGGCATGCCAGGCCAACTGGCCAACGAGACCATTGCCGAGTACAAACAGCGGTTCCAGACTCAGCTCGCACTGATCGAGGCTGAGGAACAGCGCCAGGTGGCAGCCGAGGCTGTCCACCTACAGGCTGAAGCGGCAGCAACAGCTGAGAAGCAGCGGCTTCAGGCCGAAGCAGACGCAGATACCCAGGCACGCCACAAGGAAGCCCAGGATCTGCTACAGCGGCATGAAGCCACCAGCATCGAAAAGCTTAAGTTTTGGCACTTTGAACCATCCGAGGAGCACGACGACGCGACACCGGAGGAGCAGCACAAGGAATTCATGGCCAAACTCGTGACTAGGTTGGTTTACACTTGTAACCACCTGCAGTCCGAGCTGGCGAACCTCCAGCGGGCCATGCGGAACCACAACGCTCAGCACGAGGATGGAGCACGGGCACTTGATTCCCGTGTACAGGACTTGGAGCAAACTGCACCAAAACCGGAGGCTGGCAAGTCCAGCAGTGCACCCTCTGCCCGCCAACTGGAGGAACGTGTCGACCACGTAGTAGCAATGCTAGGAGACATCAGCACCTTCGCGGCGCCGGCCACCATCAGTAAGCAGCTGGACACCTTGAAGACCGAGGTTCAGCAACTGCACCAGCTGCCTAACAAGGATGGCAACACCCCGCAACATTACAAGATGCCGACATTCCAAATGGAGAAGTTCGATGATTACATGCATCAAGACCCGGTCATCTGGTGGGAGGGCTTTACGACGCAACTTCGGATTCTGATCGTCCCCAAGCACTTGTACATCGGCGCACTGTTCCTCAACTCAAAGGCGGATGCCAGATCTGGCTGAGCCACCTGACAACCGTCCACGGGGTCGACGTCGCAGATTTGAAAGATAAGATCTCTTGGGAAGAGTTAACACGGCTATGAAAGAAGCGGTTCATCGTGGACGACGCCCCGATGCTCGCCATCAACCGCCTCTTTGCTATGACGCAAGGCAACACATCGACACGTGACTGGCTCACGGAATGGCAAAAGATCGCGGCGGCGCCGAATCTCGAATTGCCATTTTCGCACCTGAGCCGGGAGTTCTACAACCGGTCATGTGCCGCCTTGAGCCTTGCACACGGTGATCATGAGCAATACGTGACCTTCGCCGAAATCATCGACAAGGCAAGGGAGATCATCAAGACTAATAGGGCGGCTGCACACGAGAAGTCAACGTGGCAGCCAACCTATGTGGAGAAGGGAAAATTTGGTCCGCGTCCGCAGCATGTCGCTGCAGTCCACACGGACAACATTGTGGAAGACCCGGCAACCACCCAAGCATCACGTGAGGGAGATCAGGTGGCTGCGGTCCAGCCGCGAAGCAACAACAAGTCCCGAGGAAACAGGAAGGCGAAAATTGCATCACCGGCCGGAAACGGAGAACCAACACCATGGGTCAAGTTTCACTTGACCGAGGCGGAATACAAATGACGTGGCCGCTACGGCTGCTGCTATTGGTGCAACAGCACCAAACACAAGACCTCCCAATGCCCGGATCAAGGCAAGGAGGATGTTCGGCCTTGCATCAACTCGGGAAACTAAGTTGCGCGGGAGGTGAGACGACTCCACCTCTCACTCCGCCAGATTCGGCCGCCTTGCTAGCGGCCTCCTACACATCTGGGGAGGATGCGAATGTCGTAAGTTCTCGGTACACTTACGAGGACTATGCTGTCCACTTGGTCCCACCGTTGGACCAACCGCTCCACGTGCAACCATCCACCGCATGCACGGTTTCACTACCATCGGCAACCGAGTCGGCAGCTTCGCCGCCATCTATAGCCAGGGATTCGACGATATGGTCAAGACTTGAAGAGCTCGACCCGTTGACGTTTGCAGACTTCCAATGGATGCCCCTTCCCCGGTCTGGTCGATTGCCGAAACCGCATTGCAACGTGCTCATGGCACAATTGCGGGATTACTTGCACACTACAGTACCAACTCCGTTGATGGACGCCGGAGTAGAGGTTGTCGACCTTCACGCCTACATTGCGAAGATCGACCGCGAGTTCAAGACACAACGGTACGACGACGTCGACGCACCATTGTTATATGTACGCATTCAGATCGGAGAGGCGACCTGCAGCGCTTTGATCGATTGCGGAGCATCTCGCAACTACATGAGCCAGGACTTTATGGTACGCGCCGGCCTTGGCCCACGCGTCCGGAGGAAGTCCCAGCCTACGCAAGTCACGTTGGCAGACGGTCGCACGCACAAGTCATTCGACCGGTGCATTGATGACGTCCCCGTGTACTTTGCCCCGCATGCAAGCGAGGCGGTGTCCTTCGATATTTTGGACACCAAATTCGACATGATCTTGGGCATGTCATGGCTGCGAAGCGAGGATTACCCGGTGAACTTCTACCGCCGCACCGTTCACGTTCGTGATCGGAATGGAGTACTAGTCCCATGCACGGTGCCTCCTCACCCTTCGATTAGCTGCCACATGGTGTCCGTCGCAAGCATGCGAGTTTCCATCATCAGAGACGACATCGAGGAGATGGGGGTGTGTTTTCTCCACGCCCTCACGCCCCATGACGCTTCATCGACGGACTCATCTTCGGACCCACGCATCATCGAGCTTCTCGACGCCTACGGCGACGTGTTCGAAGGCCCGCACGGAGTAGTGGTGGATCGACCCATCCGCCACCAGATCATCCTCGAGGACGGGGTTGTACCTCCGTGTGGTTGCATCTACCGAATGAGCGAGGAAGAGTTAAGTGTGCTACGGGCACAACTCGACGACCTTCTTGAGAAAGGCTGGATTCGGCCTAGCTCCTCGCCATACGGTGCTCCCGTTCTCTTCGTCCGGAAGAAGAACAAGGATTTGCGGTTGTGCATTGATGATCGCAAGCTCAACGCGCAAACAGTCAAGAACGTCGGCCCTCTTCCACTCATCGACGACCTCCTCAAACGGTTGGGCGGCGCCAAGTTCTTCTCCAAGCTAGACCTCAAATCGGGATATCACCAACTCGAGATCTGGCAGGAGGACTGCTACAAGACCGCGTTTAAGACTCGATATGGGCATTTCGAATGGCTGGTTATGCCTTTTGGCCTTACGAATGCCCCAGCCACATTCCAAACGGCTATGACAACGGAGTTCTGACACACGTTGGATAGATTCGTACTCATCTACCTCGACGACATCTTGGTGTACAGCCGGAGTTTGGACGAGCATGTGGAGCACCTGCGCACCGTTTTGGAGCGGCTACGACAAGCCAAGTACAAAGCCAACCGCGACAAATGCGAATTCGCGCGGCAAGAGCTGGAGTACTTGGGACATTATGTGACGCCGCAAGGCATCCGTCCGCTTGCGGACAAGATCGAGGCCATCCGCGTATGGCCCGAGCCCACCAACACCACGGACGTTCGTTCATTCATGGGATTGGCGGGCTACTATCAGCGATTCATCACCGAATACTCGAGGATTGCCGCACCTTTCGTATTCGATGACGACGCACGCCGGTCATTCCAAGCACTTAAGACGGTCATGGTCATGGCACCCGTCCTTAGCATCTATGACCCCGTCCTGCCTACGAGAGTGACAATAGACGCTCCCGGCTATGGCATTGGGGCAGTCTTGGAACAACACGACGGCGAGGACTGGCACCCTGTGGAGTATTTCAGCCACAAAGTGCCTCCCATCAATTCACTTGATGATGCAAGGAAGAAGGAGCTACTCGCGTTCATGATGACTCTCAAGCGATGGCGGCACTTCCTCCTTGGGCGTCGAAGGTTCACATGGGTCACGGACAACAACCCATTGACCTACTACGAGACGTAGAATACGGTGAGCAGCACGATCGGACGATGGATGTACTTCATCGACCAATTTGACTTCACACCGAAACATCTTCCTGGCCTCTCCAATCGCGCAACAGATGCACTCTCGCGAAGACTCGATCTTTGCGCTATGACACATCATGCCTTCGCATTCGACGAGGAACTCCAGCGACAGTTCATCCGGGGATATGAGTCTGATCCGGACTACGCCACGTTGTATGCGCAGCTATCTTCGGATCACCCGCCGGCCAGCCACTATCGCATTGTCAACGGGTACTTGCTCCTCCACTCGAGAGGCAAGGACTTATTGTGTGTCCCACGAGACTGTCGTCTTCAAACTCGCCTTCTCGGGGAGTACCATGACTCGCGACTCGCCGACCATTTCGGAGTCAATCGCACTATTGCACGACTTCGACAATGATTCCGATGGCCCGACCTCATTACCGATGTCACTTGGTATTGCGACTCTTGCGAAGTTTGCCGACGAAGCAAGCCCCGCAACCGCAATCCCTATGGCGAGTTGCGCCCGATGCCTATCCCACAGGAACCCGGTCTCTCCATTGCCATGGACGTCACTAGTCCGTTCCCCCGCGACCGGCTCGGGCACGACGGCATCCTCATGGTCGTGGACCGTTTGAGTAAGTATGCGTGTTTTCTCCATTGCAAATACTACTCCACGGCTCCCGAGCTGGCACGCCTCTTGCACACCGGCTGGATTTGCGGCCACGGTGTACCGGAAGACATAGTTAGCAACCGCGACACTCGCTTCATGTCGATATTTTGGACCGCTCTCATGCAGGAGTCCGGCACGAAGATGAAATCAAGTTCGGCTCGGCATCCACAGACAAACGGGCAAACGGAGCGGGCACATCAAACCGCTCAAATGACGCTTCGTACGCTCATCCGTCCGGATTAGAAAGATTGGGTTGACCGCCTCCCCGACATCGAGTTCGCCTACAACACTTCGGGGCACCCGGCGATCGGCGTGACTCCATTTGAGTTGCACGACGGTGGACGGAAAGGCCGAATCTTCGCCGATCTGCTCCTCCCATGACCAGCCGACATCGACACCGCTTGCTCTCCCACTTCCGTCCGGAAGTACAGGGAATTGCTGGCTCAAGCCCGCGCGAACATGCAAAAGGCTCAAGTCCGCATGCAGTAGCAAGCCAACAGGCGTCGCGTGCCATGTCCAATCCGCGCCGGTGATCTGGTTTGGGTCTCTGCGGAAGAGTTTGCACTGGAACAGGATGTTTCACGCAAACTGCTTCCCAAGTGGTTTGGACCATGGCCCGTAACATCAGTAACGGGCGATGAGCCCGATGGCCCTTCATTTGTGATCAACATTCCCCCGCATCTGACGGTCCATCCAGTCTTTCATGCCTCGAAGCTGGCGACATACACACCAGCTAAGAGCGACGACTTCCCGGGCCGACGATCGCAGGACCCTCCTTCTATGGATGGTCATCAGGGAGTTGACCGCGTCATCACGGATCGCAAGTACGGCAGGAAGCCTCGACAGTACAAAGTTACATTCAAAGCATGCGATCCCGACGACACTCGGTGGATTTCAGGAACAGATTTGAAAGCATCCGCACCGCTGATCTACGCTCACTACGAGCAACAAAGGTTAGCTCAGGGAGCTTCACGACCTGCCCCTCCCACCCGGACTGTGGTCCCTCCCTCAGACAGACAGCTTCGCCCTCGCAGGTAAGCTCGGTCTTTCAAGGAGGGGGGGGGTGTGGCATACTGCGTAGCCACACGGGCCTGCAGGGCCCGTCCCGCATTCTCAGCCTAAAAGCCTAGAAATAAGGGCTTACAGGCCCCATGTAGTTTCAGCCTGAAAGACTGAAAATGAGGGCATGCAGGCCCTATGTCGTTTCAGCCTAAAACAGGGCTTTTCAGCCCTGAGACTTTTCAGCCTGAAACGGAGGGCCACTTTCGGGCCCTCATAAGATCGTCCTGCCCTAGAACTCAGGCAACAAACTAGGGTTTCCGGAACAGGCTATTTTTGGCCTGTTCCCCACGCCAGCCTCAGCAGGAGCTGCAGCGCCAGCCCCTGGCTTGCCCTGGCATTGGCAAGAGCAGCCTCCTGGACTGCCTCGCCCT